>JAJEKB010021049.1:354463-405986 GCA_022393335.1 Macrotrachela quadricornifera
CAACAGGATACCCATGGACAACAACAGGATACCCATGGACAACAACAACAGGGCATCCATGGACAACAACAAGAGGATATCCATGGACAGAAACAACAACAGGATACGCATGGCCAACCACAACAGGATATCCAGAAAGTTCTGTTATCTCTATATATTCGAATGTATTAACAATGAGTAATGAACAATACCCTGGATCAAACAAATACTATGAAGCAATTCAGGTCATTGCCGCAACAACTGGTACTTATAGTTTAACAAGTTTAAGTAATATAGACACACAAGGGTATCTCTACAATGGTATTTTCTATCCATCCAGTCAAACTGTCAATCTCGTAACATACAATGATGATTATGATGGTAGTAGCCAGTTTAAATTGGTTGTTACACTTCAGGCAGGTGTCTCATATACATTAGTATTCACAACATATGCTGGAGGTGTCACTGGTCCATTTTCAATTATAGCATCTGGTCCAGGCCAAGTCGACTTCATCGCAGTGTATAATTCATCAAAGAAATAATAAATTTTTCTAAATATTTATGAGAGAAACTCGATATGATAGTGGAGATATTTTAATTATAATAGAATATATATTTATTTTTTTTATTGATCTTAATAACTTCCGCTTTTGATTGTTTAATTTATTTAGGTGTTTGCCTTTAATTTTAAATTTTCTGGTTGGGTTAAATTTATTACTTGATTTATTTGTTAGTTGAAACATAGTGGTGATAGAAAGTTTAATAAAAATATGTTTTTGATTTTTTCTATAATGATAAGCATCTTGCTCAAATCCAAATAGTGATTTCAATAGTCAATGAAGTGCTCTATCGAATGTATCTGTAAGAATAGAATAGTGATGAACAATCATTGATTTACGATTTCTGGTGCATTGATGAGAAACAATAACCAGTAATCAGTATAGGATGATACTCACAGGTGTTTTCTCGTATTATATAATAATTTGTAGTCACCGATGCACAAGTGTTTTTCAAATATATTTGGTTATAATAAGTTCATTTTTGATCACATCAGTCTCTTTTTATTATCATCAATCAAGCAACATATTGTACATGAGGAATGACAACACATATATAACCTAGTTATGCTAGAAAAATGAGATCTTTCTTATCATGTTTCCATCTTTTTCAAAGGACGTTTAACAGAAAATGAATGCTTGTAAGACCTTATTTTTGTCAGCAGCCGTACAATTCTTTTTAATATCTGATTATTGAATTAGAGAGATTCGCGTTTACAGTTCCAATTTCAAGATGAGTAGCTATATAATTGTAACGTTGATTTATAATAACAAAGAAAGTCATTACGTACCATTGCACTGCTTAATAAAAAGAGAACGTTAAGAAGTATATTTAGAAGAAAAGCTGAAAGCAAATGTATCTTTTCAAAATAGAATAACATAAACTATCCAAAGAAATTTCGCGAGAAAGTTATTTTACGACGTATATGCATCGTTTAGCAAAACTTGTTAGAGTTCCGCTGTTACAATTTATAATTTGATTTTAAGATAACAAAGTGAAAAATTAAACAATGCATTAAAACATTTAGACCATAAATCAAAAAGTTCAAGAAATGTATGAATATACGTAGTCATGTGATCATTCAGTAGATGTATGAAAATAAATAAGTAGGAAAAGTGTACTGAAAAAATCTAGTTTCAGATAGAAGAAGAGTGAAACAAATGCATTGGAACCTTTACCGTTATAATACATTCTGTGAGAAAATAAAGAAGTATTTTGTTAGTTATTTAATATACTTTTCAAGAAAAGAAAAAAGCTAAATTTCATGAAGAATGTGCACATTTTTTACAATCCATATATATCGATCACAACAGCGTCCATTCACTTGGTATTCTACTACACTCAACTAAATGTATTTTTGTTAAATTCGGTAAAAATCGTAGTTGAATATAATGCGCTTTCTAAAAGTGTTATCCTGAATGTAATCCATGCTTTCTTTTTTCAAGTTGAACTCAAATTTACTAAATTCAAATTTTAGAAATCAGTCGATTTTTGAGAAAAATCAGGAGATCTTTTTTGTATGTCAGAAACAATATCTGAACCTTTCATTTTGGCGTTCAAGAGCCATTGTCCGATTTTTATCTCATAAGATCCAACTTTCCGTTCGTGTAGACACTCTTCTCCTTTCAAAAACAGAGTGAAACTGGGAAATTTTCCTTATAAATCAATCGAAAATTATAATAAAATAATATTTCACAAAGCTTGTTTTAATGCCAATTGATGTTTGAGAAAACAAACAAAAAAAAGCAGTGCATTTCCATATTAGTTATTACATCGATCAAAATACTGAAAAATATCTCGAAATTACTTTTTATTTTTTCTATCACTGATGATCATGAGAGAGCTACAAGAATATATTCTTTTGGAATTTATTGGGTTCAGTTAAGCCAACGAATTTATCTATTGATAGCTTACAATACACTTTACCTTTACAAAAAAAAAGTCCTGTCTTTAATGACTGTGTTCTTGCTCTCACTCTCAGCCAAATTTCTCCTGTTTAATGATTAAAACAGATGATAAATTTTGTGGAATGATTACAAAAATTTTTGAAAGATTTTAAAGAAATAAATCTTAGATAATACTGCTCATCAATGCGTCCCACAAAAAGTCACATGCTTTTAAATGGCTAACCACGCTCCACTGAAACCTATAGAGTTTCAATTAAATGAATAGATTCAAATTTTTTTCTCATGTAAATATTGTATAACAAGAACAGAAGAATAAAAGGAACGAGAAATGAATGAATAAATGAATTTGTGATGCTATTTTTCTCAGTACTTATACAAAAAAATAATAGCCAATTTCGATAGATATTTTTCAGTATTTTTCTGAATGTAGTATTTTCTTGTGATTAATGTAAATTAGATGCAGTGTCTGTTGGATGATAGATCAGATGTGAGTCTTCAAATATTTATATCCAATGCCTGTTTATTCTTAAACACAGTAAAGACAAAGCAAAAATAAAAATGGGACTAAAACTTTTGAAATACCCTTTGTTTTTAGCATCTGGACAGTTGTCTTTTTCTTTCTTTGACTCTTTGCCAGTTCAAAGTATCATTAACTGCCAACAAAAAAACTGAAATCAAAAGAAATTAGAAGAAAGTCATAAAAGTCAACTCCTGAAACGATGAAATCTTCAACCAGGAGATATGGTAAATTTAATTTAGTAATGTATATACGAGTGAACTTAGTCGTATATGATTTTATATTTTTATTTAGAACTCACATCTATAATTACATTAAGTCATTTCAAATATTGGTATGATAAATTCATACTCCTTCTTCTAATAAAAAAAAAAGAATTATTTGATCTACTCTGGCGACTGAGGTTTTTCCTAGGCTTAATTGAAGCTCGATAGGAGCCCATAAAAATAGCTATTCTCAAATATTTTACTGAGATGAAAATGTGTTAGAAAACACGGATCATGTTGAGTCTAGACACTTTTTTCATTGATTCTTGGATCTCTTTTTCTTTTCAACTATAAGGTTTATGACCATAGTTACACACGAATTATACATGTGGATTCTTCGCTTTTTCAAAAAGTCAATACTTAGTACTTTGTGAAAATTAATGCTCCTACAAACGTCTTGTCTTCTTAGCGACATCTTCAATAACTACATTCCACTTATCTTCTATTGTAACCAAGTGCAGATTTGATCAAAATTTTTCATCAGAGACATTTGAACTCCAACCGAAGCCTTTCATTCTTTGATGTCCACTATCTCTTATCATAATGGCGCTCATGCGGTTCGTTCCACGTCCATTTCCTCCTGTTCACTTTGTCCCACAACCAATTCATCCCATACATTCTGTTCCTCGACTTTTCGTCGCTTTACAATTTGTCTCATCAAGCAAGTTATTTGTGATGACTCTACTTAATATACAACGTCAAATACTAGGATAGTCTATGTCGAATTTATTAATTATACTGAAGAATGAATAACAGTTTAAGAATTTAGTGTCACGTTATCAGCTACTCTAGCTAAATAGTGTTCAACAGTTTCGAATGTATAAAAAGCAACAATTTGTTTCAACCGTAAATCAAGAATAGTATAGATCTTCTTTTATTAGAACTTTGATTTTTGATCTACTCGAATTTATTCAATATTTCTTTTATACGTTGCTTATTCTCGTAAAATACATCTAACTAGTTTAGTTATGATAGGAAATATAAAATACATACAGTGAATACACAAGATCTTGAATCAGATAAGTCTAACAGTGATATTCTAATCCAACCGAAGATGAAAATCATAATAATTACGTAGTAGAAAAGATCTGTGTCTTCGCTAACATAGACGATCAAATTACCAAAGAAATAGTGACATCGTATATGGGACAAAATAAAAGGGGGTGGGCAAAAATCATGGAATTTTCTTCACGTTAAAAACATCATACAATGAAAGTACGTAATTAGTATATAAATACCTTAATATTCGTTTGTTAAAATTCGGTTCTCTCGCTGAATAAAAATCTCTATATATTATCCACAGTATTTGCATGTGAAGATTAGAGGGCAAAAAAAACATTGAACACAATTCATCAAACTTAATAAAACCCTGTAAACTTTTGAACACTTCCAGTAACCTTCTAGTACTCTATATCAAATTTCAAAGAATGATAAGAAGCTTCAAGATTTTATTAAGTTTGATGAATTGAATTCAATGTCTTTTTGTCCTCTGACCTTAGATATTCCTACATAAATATTTTTTCATTGTTCGTTTTTTAGTGATGATAATATGGATGCTGATGATTCAATTATAGATGATACACATTCTGCTATTAGACGTGATGGTGGTACATTTAATGATGATACACTCGATCATGCTTATATACTTGATAATAAAGATAATAATTATAGTTTTGATTTTAACCTGAATTCGGTTCAATCTGCTGATAAGATATAATAATGTATTCTTTTTTTACTTTTTTTGTACATAGTGTGCCAAGCTTATAATAAAATGGTATGAAAAAGAAACCAATAATAGTCTACAAAAGTTTTTTTTTAATATGATCAGAATCAGGCAAGAAAGCAAGAATCTTGTCGGGAGAAGAACTCCTTGCTTCACCAGTCAAGATTCGGTCTACATGATTTTTATCAGAAAGGCAAGATCAGTTTTTTCAGGCAAGAATCTTGTTTGAAGGTAAAGAAAAACAAGAATCTAGACCGAATAGGACAAGATCGTCGATTAGTGTATAGAGATAAATGAGAAAACAAGAAAGAGAGATGTTAGAAAAACAAAACGAATTGATACAATTACAAAAGGAGCTGCATTAAGAAAAATAAGATAAAAAATATGCGGTGATTCAGCTACTCTTCAGCTTCGAAATCCACACACTATATCATCGTCATCTTCGTTAGTAACCGCTGCATTTAATACCACTTTAACAACATTTATGCCTGTTGCTAAATCATCACGAAAGCTTGCCCATTCCGATCGTCCAATATTGCCTGAGCGGATCTATCCAACCATAAATAAAACTCTCACTCAAATTTTGAGTGATGAACTTAATTCTCCGTTCTCTATGGAAGCTCGTGTACGTTGCTTTTCTAAAATTGATGAACTGAGAAAGAATGGAACAGTCGTTTTTTGCCATTATGCACCATGGTATAATCAGAACGAAGAAAAAACCTTCGTGTGAACTGATAGAGATTCTAGTGTTGGTCGTTTACGACAGAG
This sequence comes from Macrotrachela quadricornifera, assembly GCA_022393335.1. Taxonomy (NCBI): domain Eukaryota; kingdom Metazoa; phylum Rotifera; class Eurotatoria; order Philodinida; family Philodinidae; genus Macrotrachela; species Macrotrachela quadricornifera. The sequence goes on from JAJEKB010021049.1 coordinate 360,182, forward strand.
TAGCGGCAAAGGTGCGATTTTGTTTTCTTAAAAATTATCAATAGTTTTTTCTTCACAGGATCACGTCTTATTATTTCTGCGTTGATGGATAATTCAGGTATTCATAGATCATCTATTAATATATAAGTCACAATTTTCATACAAGAAAATGAATAGAAATGTAGGAACTATAACCTACCATCTTATTCATCATCGTATATTAATAAATCGAAATATAGATTGAAGGTTAATAGGCAAAAAAAATTCCAACACATACCCAATATTCCAACATTGAATATTGTGTACTATTTTATCTGCGCAAAAGGAAGTATCGTCATAGACAAATATATCGTGTCAGTAGGAAAGATGCCAGTCCTGACCTTCATGCCAAAATACAGAAAGGAAAAAAGTAAATTACGTCAGTAGGAAAGACGCCAGTCCCAAACTTTTTACCAACATACCGAAAATAGAAAAAGAAATTACATCGTACAAAAAAACGCCATTCCTGTTCTATGTAATCAGATACAGAATAAAAAAAAAATGAATTATTTCTATACGAAAGAGACTCGTTCTGACCAATATAAGGCAGCACAGAGTATAAAAAATGAATTACGCCGGTAGGAAAGATCCTAGTCATGGCTTTATATAAGACAATACAGAAAATAAGTAAAATGAATGTTACACTGTGTGTCTCTTCAAGTCAATAATATTATTTGCAACTAGTTAACACTATATTTCTGGTTCAATCTACCACACAGACTGTTCTAAACTGTCATTCAACCTATAATGATCGCTATCCAAGAGCTGAAGTACTAGGATTCCTGCTACAAAGGAACGAAACTTATTTTTACAATTTTTTTTATGGATTTTTAACGTTAGAAGGTTTGTAGACCTTTTTATTTTCATTCGCATGCGAAAACCAAACGCAAAGTAGACGCAGTTATACTTAAAGCCAAGAATATAACGCATTTCATAGATGCATCTAGATACGCTTGTATTAATAATCCCATTCACACACATCTGAGACAGGAACGCGTATGTTTGTTATCCTCTTCGAAATGTAAATAAACGCATTCAGTTACATTTTAAGAAATACTCGTGTTCAGCCACGTTTCGTTTTAAAACGCATAGGAACGTATCCACTACATCGAACTTGTGTAAAAATACGTTTGGATGCGTTCGAAAATAAAGTAGATAAATAATTTTTGTTAATCATCATTAAGAAATCTCAAATAAAAATTGAAACCTATCGAATTTTTGAAAATTATTTATCTCCGATGGAATTTACGGTGTTTTATAGTGATCATAATTAGTTGATAAGTTAAGTTAGTTTCTTAGAAATGAATTAAGGTGAAAATATGTCGGATTGGATGCCGATTGATATAGAAACGTAAGAAACGATTTTGGATGATAATTAGGAATGTTAGTTTATCTTTATTTTGTAAAGTAAAAATTAAAAAAACTTCTTTTCTCAAAAAATAGATGTATATAAATGAATTCTTTTTATTTACAAAATAATGCGAAATTTTTTATTTATTTTTAAGAACAAAGATGAAATTAACAACTAACAAAAGTGTTTTTCTACGATAGATAGATCGAGCACTAACTATAGAATGTGTTAATGAATAATCTTTCGTATTAATACATAACCTGGACATACCATATTATATTAAAACAACAAGTTGATACATGAAAAAATTTATGAAAAAAATTTTTCTATGTATTCGACTTTTATCTACGATATCATAATCTTTTGAAAGCTATGTGATAAAAATTAATGATTCAGTTATTCTCTAAAAAAGATATCTTTATTATTTATATTTTCTTTATTTATAAAGATTAATACGAAAAATAAACACATCTTTATTTTGTAACTATAAGAATTTTCATTGTATTAATATTTTAAAAAAAAGATATTACCCACTTCATGTTTTTAAATAATTAAAATTTACTCACTTACACATTTATAGTTATCCTATTAAATTATCTGTTTTTTCATAAAATAATTTCTCGCATAGTTATTGTACAAATAAAGCTTAATATGAATTTAAAAAAAGTGAAGGAATAAAATTTGATTTTTTTTTAAAACAAATAAGATTTACCTTTATGTTTTTCGTGAAGAGAATAAAATCAGAATCCGAAAGAAATAAATAAATCAACAAACTGAATTTTCATATCGAAAATAAAAGGATTATCCATCATTAAATAATTTCAGTCATACACAAATAGTTTCAATAAATTTCTTATGTTATCATTTATGGAGATTTTTATTGTGTAAAATTCGAGCATATAAGTTATTTACTTTCATTCAGTAAAATACTGTCGGACTTTTTTCATAATTTCTCTATTTCCGTTGTTTTATAAAAATCATTTATTTTAATCTTTGTCGTTTCCTTTTTAAAATTAGAAATGATTATTATTCATATTTTAAATTCATTTTTTTATCCCCATGTATTTTGTATGATCAGAGTGAAGTGATTCCATCACTTCATATAATCAAAAGATATTTCAAAATATCAAACTATCTAGCCAATGTAGCTCATTAGTTTAGATATATTGACTTATAATCACAAATCTTCTGTTCTAATCTCGATCACTGCACAATTTAATATAGATAAGAAAAATAAAAAGACTTTTTCTGATAATGCTTTTGGGATGAGCTGATCTTCATGTGAATCTTGATGATGGTGTAGTTCGAATTTACGACAACAAAAGAATTTTTTCTTCCAAAACTAATTTCAAATGCATTAAGATGCGTCAGATATTTCATTTCAGATGCGTCTAAACGCATTTTCTAGAAGACATAGTACCTAAGCCACAATCAACGTCACTTATTGAATGACACTAATTTAGATAACATTTGTACAGCAGATGCTTACGTCTGAATCAAGATTAAGCTGAAAATTTTAGCTCTAATCAGTGAATCGTTCTGGAGATTAAGACATTGTAAGTATAGATACTTAACTACATTTGAAAAACCTTGTCCAACTGTAGTTTCTAGCAGATTTTCATTTTTGAAAAAACGATCTCGAGTGATCTACAATGTAAAGGGTTCTAGAGAAATCTTCATGAGATTAAAGTATGAGATTGACTTGATTATAATTTTATTAAGATTCGTTTTAAATTCGAAAATTTTCAGGATTTTTCAATAGCTATTCACATGAAGGCCGAGGTTAACTTGTTTTTCTCAAAATAGTCTTTTTTTATAAATACAGATTTTCGATAGATGAAAAATTTTTTTATAACCTTTTCACAATGAAGTTTACTAAGAACTAATTATGAAAATCTGTATTTCAAGATTAGTTTGACTAGTAATAGTAGTAAGAGTTGCCTTGTGTTCGATCTTGCGACAAAAGAAACAATGATTTTATCTGAACAAGAATATTTGCTAATCAAACTCTTTTATTACTGTATTTCATGCTGTTCTCGTCTGAAAAATCATTAGATAAAGTATATCATAATTCAGTTCAACTTACACAGTGACATTTTCCCTTGCATAATCATTGTTTTCCAGAAAAAATGATGATAGTACAATGCCTGTTGGGATAAAGTGTTTATTTCGTAAATGAGAAAATTTTCTAATATATCTTTTGATTTATGAATTATAATCCACTGGTAATATGTGTCGATGATGAAAGATGTTGATCTTAAAATGTTTTAGCGAGTGCGAAGAAAAGGCAAAAGATCGATATCTTAATTTTGACCGTGTGTTACAAGACTTCCCATACAGAGTTTAACTCTGCAGCTGCCACTATCACTACCTGTACAGATACATTGACCAAATTTCTGATACTTACATTGGTAATATGAATCATGATTTGTGGCGGAGGGAACGTCAAAATCACTAGCTCTACATTTCAACATTTTTTTCAGATTGTGTTGCATAAAAAAGAATAGATCAACAAAGATCCTCATCGAATTGTTTGATGTTCATTTTCATTACAAAAAAACAATATGCTTTTCTTTATTCTAACTATTGTCATCATATTCATAATCATAGTCATATACTATCAATACAATCATCATCATTTTTACATGAATTTTGAACAATTCAATCAATATTATTGTGGATTATTTAATTCTTCAACCGATAATGATGAAAATGTATCACCACTAGCCATGGATATGTTCCATAAATGTGAGAATAACAACCAATATCATATAAAATCTAATGTTGATTATTTGTCCATCTCTAAATATATTGAAGAATTTCTTTGTCAAAATAATGAATATGCAAATAGACCAGGACCTGTTTGTCCATTTGTACCAAGCTCATTAAAACAAAAATCGATATATTTTTTTATTGCAAATGATCAATACAATAATAAAGAACGTCTAATCAAAATGATACAACAATGCAAATACGATTTTCTGCATAAATTAAAACCTAATGATGGCAATAAAGATAAATTAGTTTATAAATGTTTAGTTATGTTAATCAGGTCATCAGCTGTGCCACATTGTTTAATTGATGAAATTCAAACAGAATTAAAACCAGATTTCATTATTCAGCATGGTCTTATGTTCGGTGAATTTCATCAATCCGCTAATTCACCTGCAGTTCGAAACGACAATTTTTATCCATTTCGAACAAGAGTACCATTATTAGTTATTCGGTATATGGTGGCTAATGATATTGTTTTTTTAAATCAAAAACATAAATATTCAGTTGATATTCGTATAAATATGGTCAAAAAATATTTGAATCTATATCATTTAGGTTTATTATATCGTTCAAAACTAAATCATTTACAAAGTGCCAATGAAATTCTTGAAGAACTCAATTCTTCAATTCAAAGATCAAATTAGGACATACTCTGAATTTTTCTTTCTCATTTTATTAGCAATCAATCAGTCACTAGAAAAGATGATAATGGATGGAATTTTTTTTGTTTATTTTTTTCGTGTATGTTTTTTTTTCATTGCATAATAAACAAGATTTCATTTTGTATAGAATTCTATACATTTATGACTGTAAGTGTAAAAATTCAAATTTGAGAATTTTTTTCACAGCATGAGAGATTGAAGCAATCTAGCGTGAGATTTTGTAGGAAGAACAAATTCACATCATGCCATGTGATCTTATATCGTGAAGACCAAAACTACAAAATAATGTGATAAACTTTCACACTGATTTGCCTTGTTCTGAATGATGCGCTGAATATGTTTCATTATCACTTGAATGTTATCGGAAGATTTTTCAATGTCGATCATTGTCAAAAAATTCGGTCGATGCCTTATTGATTACGGTTTGGTTTCAATCAAGGAATAAAATGTCTAATTTATATTTTGCTAGCAATTAGTTAGGAATGAATGCCAGACGATTTTTGATATCTCAATAGTTGAGACAAAATGACTTCGAATAGAAATAGCTAAGATCCATTGAATACGGTTAATGACATAAAACCAGCAAAAAAAACGAGAAAAAAATTCAGGAGTGAATTTGCACACACGTCTGATTGTCACCATTTATATCAAGTGTGATATATCTTCAGAGAAGAAAACAAAACTCATTTTAAATTCTTTCTATTAATTTAATATATTCATCTTTAGTCACTCTTAAGATTGTTCATCATTATCAAAATGGTACAAATTTGACATTCAAATTTACAATTATGTTTATTGTCATAGTCTAGGAGAATATTGTAAAAACCAGTTCCTTAATCCAGACGAAACTTCTAAAAATCAGTAGTCTTCTGGCTAAATCAGGAGATTCAACAGTCCTTAACAGTATAGCAGTGTAGTGGTATACCTCTAATACCGTTGCGAAGTCTATTTATTTTGTAAACTGATTTTGTTTTTAATCTAAAAAAGAGAACAAACAAGTAAAGCGAAATAGCTTTAATTTTGTGATGATGTCATTCATTTTTTGTTGAAGATATATTGCAAAGAATTTTCGATTTTATCATGAGTAATAATGTATAAAGATTGGTTTATTATCAACAATTTTTCTTTGTGAAAGATATTTTAGGAGACGGAATAAGAAAATATTTTGATTCAATACTGATTAAAGTTCATCAGCTATTTCCTGTTGATTTTAACATTCAAATGTGTTCACATAATGACTCAAGAAAAGTAAAACAAATTTTTATATTTTAATTTTCGTTTAAGATTTCAATAAACGATTGTTAATTATTATTGAAGATTTTGCAAAAATAACAGTTGATGATGGAGTTGATGTATGTGATGTGAAGGTTTTTAAATTCACTCGAAAATATTATTTTATAATCAAATTATACTTTTTCTTCTTAACTTATAGTTAACACATGCAAAGGTTGTAAAAGCACAATATCTTTCAAGGCAATACGAATATTTAGTTGTATCCATGTGTATGCTGATTAGAAGTGTGACAGTTGAATACCAGTCTTGAGAATGAGAACTGGCCTCTACTACAGCTCCTCACAGCTGACACACTTGAACTGTCATATTCTTACTTGTCTCTATTATGTTTCATCTTTTTGTCGTTTAATATGCATTAATGTATAGTAGAAGATAATGAATTAATTCATTATAACACAAGCATATTTTTAGTGGTTCTAACTGGCAAAGTTGTCTGAACTTTGATCACAAGTAAAAATGTTGAAAACCAAAAATATCAAATACAAAAATGATGCAAAAGTCTAAAGACAAACGTGTTAACAATGACAGTCTATGAAAATAGGAATTGCTTTCACTTTCATATTTTCACATTCATCCTCATTTTCGTTTTCTATATTATTATTTCGGATGAAAATTGGATTTATCAATTAGCAAAATATTTGTATCTATCGCGATCTTAAATGATTATATCTCATTTTTTTTATCGTTTCACGCTCTATTCAGTACCAGCTCTCACATCAGTTCTTTTGAAATAGCTTAAGTCGCCTTAGCAGTTCTTATTAACATGAAACCAGTAAGAGCTATTTACTAGCTTTTTACTACAGCTTCTCATCGTTCATGAGCTCGAATTGTCATACTAAAAAACATTTCCCATTTTCGCTGAAAAATACATATTAGTAAAGCAGAAGACGAAGGATCAAATGCCAGACTAGCTTTCCATGTAATTATATCCATTTCGACTATTATTTTGACAAAAAAAAAAAACTTTTTGAAGATGGCAGTCTGAAAAAAAATGTTATGTTGAATAATCAAAGATATAAAGAAAATGATATCTTTCATAGGATCAACGGGATATTAGATGAACGACACAAGAAATAAGCACAGGCTAGCAAACAAATGATAAAAATAAACTTCCCTCTACACATATATCCACCAAATAACAACAAACAGACATTCAAACTAGACCAGAGAAACGAAACATTATTTTATATATCTATCTATAAATTGAAATCAAACCATTGATGGTAACATAAAAAAAAACACGAACGAAAAAGTGAGATAAATGTACACGAAGAGATATTTTGATCAATGCCAAGTAAATATTCGAGAACAATCTTCGTGTAAGTCTCTGTTTTCAATGGCATATATTAGTTACAAATGCCATCTGATGCTCCTATTTATTTTAGTCAAATGAAGTTTATCTTGCAGTTTTTCACGTGTCATTCAATTTGATAAATATAACTTGTTAGAAAAAATAAGGTTATTCTATCGCAGAGTTCATCTTCATTCAATGTAGTTTATCAAATGTTTCATCGATTCTTTCTCAATCATATGAATCAACAATAAAGATGAATTCTAATATTCTATGATAACAAACTCATTGCAGAGCACGAATTCTGAAGCGTTCATCTTCGTTGAAAACTACTATAACATTATGATCTATTTCTATTATTTTTGTAATAAAATCAGTTGTTTGTAATATTGAAACATGTTTAGTGAATTTTATAATTTTGATTACTGTTTTTTCTGTCAAATTGAGAATGATTAAAATAGATTTTCCAGGGGAATTGTTATAGACATAATTGTGAAACAAGACGAAGTCGTTTTAATCATGTAAGAAACATCTCTATACATCTATCAGTATCTAATGCAGGCCAGCAATAGGAACATATCGACCAGTGAGAAACCGTTCTAAATTTCTTTCAATACTAATTATCAATTGCGTTTCATAAAGAGCAGATATCTAGGCCAGAATGAAGTTTCCGCTTATATTTTATTGCTGATTGTCGTTTATATATACTTTTATAAAGAGATTGAATTTAATGGAAAATATTTATTAATCTGTAATAGATTTTCGCGAAAGATCGAAATACATCAATAGACTCTAAAAACGAGTTACATATCATAAATCATGGGTCATGATTTTTCATTTTTCTTTTGAAACATACGATTGATATTGGATTTGATTAACTCATTTTCAGACACTAATTGATATTCTTATTACTAGACACCTGTAAAGATTTGTATGATTTCTTCAATAAAAGGTGATGAATGCTTCATAGTGACATATGAGCGACAACTATGTTAATTGTTTGATTATGTGACAAAAACTGTACAGCAACAGTATGATACTTCTAATGATTTATAATAGAAGAGACCAGTGTGAAAAGAATAGTAAAGAAGTGATTATGAAAATGATTGAGGTTTTAAAAAAGATTCTTAACAATTTCGATACATTTCCTTCTCAAATATTTAGATATTTAGATTTACATCAACTCATATGGAATATTTTTTCGCTATACAAATATACTTAGACTCTGATTATTTTTTATTCAATAATTATTTCCATTAATAATGGATTTGAAAATCTGACAATTAAGTACGCTAAGTTTATCAAAATTGTATGTATACATCCTTTTCACAAAATATCTTAATACGATTAAAATAGAAAAAAAAGATAATGAATCTATCTTTGAACAGTATTAAAATATGAACTGCAAAAATAGCTTGAACTTTCTTCAGTAAAACCTATTGACTTGTCAGTGTTTTTCCATTTTTTTCTATTTCTTTCATCAGATTTTGTTGATCTCATTTTCATTAAATTTTTCTTTTAATTCTCGACAAACTGAACGATAATATTACGACATTATTTTAAATATTAATACTGAAAAAATCTGAGAAACAGAAGTCAAAGAAATATCCTGAAAATGGTGTGTAACAATAGTAATAATGCTGATGAAGCTTTTTCAAGATACGGATGAAGATATATTATTTAACCGAATCAAAGGATGCCTACGAGTAATCTGAAATATTAATAATATAAATATATTGAGCCTCTAACATTGATGACACATAGTAAGAACAAACGCGAACATTGAAAGGATAGAAAGAAAATCGGACGAAAAAAGATGCGTAAATCTCTTAATTGGCGAACTCTTCATAATCAACTTTCTCGATACTGTCTAAAACATTGTCATAATATTTTCTGCTGTATTCATGAAGAATTAAATGAAGAATCTAATGAAAAAAAATACCAATACAACATGGTGAAATAAATAGGAGAAAAAAATCAAAAACTACTGATCTATTTTTCTTTTAGAGTCTATCTTTTTGTACCGTTGAAAGATGTGTTCGTTATTTCAAATCATAATATATAATAGAATGATTTTTAAACATACAATTAGAAAGTTCTTTTGATGTTGATTCTGAGTAGCTATTTCTAGCTTTTCCAAAGTATTTTTGCATAGGAACAATGTGGATATGTATGTACAGAAGTTTTTGCATCATCCGTTATTCTCGTATTCAATATATGTCTATCAATTTACCATGTAATGAACTAGTCACATCCTAGTTGACTTTTAAATTTTACAACGATCTTAGACGTTAATAGTGACATAGTGTCATCTGTTGATGCTAGCATAATCATCTATAGGACGAATGTGAAAGTGAAAGAGTTTTTTCAGAATTTTTCCACAAGTTTCTATAAAACAGAACATCGCATCATATAGAATTTTGTGGATTTTGTTTTCAGAAGTCTACTAGGATCTCTAACTAGAGATTTATCAATTATATAAGCTTGATACATTGTTATCTTTAGCTCGTCATGAGTTACAGGTATTTTACTGCATTCTCAATCAATTTTTCATAAAAAAATTTAATTTTTTTCCCTTATTTTTTGACAAAAAAACTTCGCTCTTTCGATCTCTCAAAAGCTGTTTTCTTAAAAAATTTGTCGATAAAGGTTGTGGAAACCTTTCTGAAAAATCTGATATATACAATTCAAGAAAGTTTCATCGTTTCTTTCAAACGGTGAAAACTACAGCTTTCTATCTAGTTTCTATCAGAAGTTATTCAAAATATATTTGCACATTTTTTAAATGAGTATTAATGACAAAGATCATGAGCAAATATTGTCAACAAATAAAACATTCAAAGTATCAAATCGATAGACTTTTGGTAATTGTTTTTTCTCAACAGAAACATGAAACATGTAAATTGACTGCTGTATCAATAATGATTAAAGTGGAATGATTCATATAACAGATAGACAAATAGACACACAAAACATGTTTTGTATTTTCTTAAACCAATATGAAAGTAATATGAGCATTAATAATTCATGATTTGTTAATCATTTGTTTATCGTTTATTACATATTCTGTCACTTTTAAGGTATTGATATTAGCTGTCAAGATAAGGGTGAAATATGATGTTTCATTTAATAAAATCAGATAGTGATTTTTGATCTATGTTCTTTTTTCTTTTATTTTGTTGAATATTTGAAAAAAGTAAACGCACGGTACTTCTATGAGTCAAAACAACGTAGCCAACAGTACTAACATCGAAGTGGTATCGATGTATTTGACGCGGTATATATTGATCACAGCAATTATATTGGGTACAATCGGTTCAATTATGAATATTATTATTTTTCTGAGAAAATCATTCAGATCGAATCCATGTGGTATCTATTTTCTAGCAGCATCGCTAGATACATTCGTGATAATTTATGCTGCTTTACTAACACTTTTGCTTGAACATGGCTACCAACTCAAGATTATGAAAGACTCACTGATCTATTGTAAAATACACAAGTTCATTTATTATGTCTCGACCACATTTGCTCCCTACTGTATCGTTTTGGCTTCGATCGACAGGTATTTATTGACATCATCCAAAGTTAAATATCGACAGGTCAGTCGAACATCGAACGCAATAAAATTGACAATCATCAATTTATTTCTTCTGATTGGTGCTTATTCACATATACTAGTTTATTTTGACATCAAATCGTCACAATGTGTTCCGATGCCTGTCTATGAGGTATTTTTTGCCTGGTATTCAGCAATATTTTGCAGTCTTTGTCCACCAATGTTAATGATTATTTTTGGTGTATTGACAGTTCGCAACGTTAAGCAAATTGGACGGTGTTCAATGTCTGGTGGCTGTTGTAATTTGTCAGGAAATGGAATACAACGAAAAGATTATTGTGTAATATCAATGGTTATTATTCAAGTATTTACAACTGTTCTATTAACATATCCATTTGGAATCAGTCGATTATTTACTGCTATCACAGTTCACAAAGTGAGAAGTGCCGAAGAAGAGTTCCTTCACAGATGTTTTGAACTTTTGAAACACATCCACCAAATGAGTAGTTTTTACATTTTTACATTATCAACAAAAGGTTTTCGACACGAATGTAAACGTATTAGATATGAAATTATGGGAATATATCAAAAATCTTTAAAGTATTATGTTCAGTCGAAAGAGTCACCAAAACTAAATTCTACACTACGTGCAAACTTCATAGAAAATATTGGTCAACAAGTGAAATGAACAGATCAAATCATTGGTTAGAAATAATCATAGTTTCTCTATGTGTTCTATCAACATACGTCTACTCTTTTATCAGAAGATTTTGCTCGATTTTTTTGTGCTTTTGACATTGTGCTTCTGTTGCAACTCTCTTCTCTTTTTCGTACACTATTTTATTTTTGTTTGCCTTATTCTGCTTCTAATTAAGAATGTGAGTTTAGCTCTTGTTTTCAACCACTATCTACACACTTATCAAAACCCTGTTATAACAATTCAGTCAAAAAACTTGAATACGTTTTAAATATTTTTCACTGATTGAGATTCGATTCAAACCTTCAATATGAAGGTGTGTTATTTTAATATCAGCTGTTAACAAATTTCACATACATAATTTTGTTTTCATTCTCAAAAGAAACATTAACAGCAACCATTGCTACTTATGCCTTTCTTTTTCAACTTCTCAAATTATCAAGATGTTCACTTAAACACCATGCTTATGAATGTTGCCTAAGGATTACCTGACCAGAGCAGAACAAATATGAATACATAAAAATCTGAACTCTAGGCCTTCAGTTCATAAACTAGCCACCTAACCTAGCTTGACTATGCTTCCGTTTTGAAGTTGAGTTATAGATGACTTTTATGTTTTCTCGTTCTTTTATTTATTTTTTTAAAGTCATATATTTATTTAATTATACTCATATACAAATGAATAATTCATGAGACTCATAACCTCATCACTGGAAGGAACAGTTAAAATAATTGCGAAGAACAATATCGACTGAATTTAAATTTGAACGAACTTTAATTATGGGATAAAATCAGAGAGAACCAAAAGCAACAATGTGAGACTCGATCAAATCCAAAGAATCTCGCTAGGATTCTGGCAGGCATTTTATGTAGTATTCGATCGTGAACTTCCAACAATCCTGATTGAATCTTGACTTGATCTTCTAACATAAGTTAACCGAATTTTTAAGTAAGAAAAAATACGAACTTGCCAATAATCTTCAAGACAAGTGTGCATCAAAAATTCGTTTTATAAGGAATTTTTCTTCGAATTCTGGACTTCTCACGGTAACGATGCTTCCTTTTATGAATAAACTGTATGTGTTCTCTTATCATTAGGGAAGTCAAAGGTAGTTTCTTTTACTTATGGGAGAAGAAATTGTTTTGGGGGTTGGGGAGCTCTCTATAGCACTTCTCTGGTTCCAACACTACTTAATACCTTGTTTAAAAACATACGTTGTGATTAAATTCATTTGAAATAATTTAAAAAACAAGTTGAGTAGGAGCGAGCGATACATTTATTTATTCTTTCAAAGAAAGAGCGGATCGATCATTCTTCTTCAATTAGTAATAAAAATAATTTTTGTTACTATATAGCAAGATGCAATACATTTTAGACGGCCTTTTTAGAAGAAACATGACTAATTTTTACTTAAAATGTCCTGTTGGTTATCTATAGAGAAAGATAACACTATTGCGAATCATTCGGAAATATCTCCGTCATTTTTCCTTAATCGCGTCATATAACAACAAAGACAAAGGATAAAGGAAATAAATAAATCTCAGTACATTTTTTTCTTTCTCCATGGCGTCATTATGTAAATAGTTGACAGGGCAAGAAAGATTAAAGTATTCTAGGAAGTTAGAGCATATAATCGGTATATGCACAAAATATTCGTGTGCATTCAGGCACGTCTGAATGTAGGATACAAATTGAAAATAAAGATTTTATACGGTGCACGTATATATGGAGAAGTGCGAGAAACCAAAGCAAAGTGCTATATGCATCGAATATTGATTGAATTCAATAAAGATTACATGTAAAATTTGTAATCAGCCTATTGAGGTTATGTTTATAGAAAATCGGTCAATACTTATAATCAGCTTTTAAACTTTTTAAGGATTTCTTACAAAAACTTGCTAAAAATACAGAATAAGACAATTTTTCATCGGAACACATATCATTTTCTTATTATTTTTGAGTTTAGCAACGCACAAAATAACTAAATAAAGATTTTGTTTGCATGTAAATCTGCTTAAATAAATCAATTTTTTTCTGTGACACATGGATAAATTTATTAATCAATCCAGTCACCACATTTATATGTTCATTAAGACTTTTAGATGCAAAAAGCAAAAATTTTTCTCATATGAATGAATTTATGAAGTGGTGGCGATCGCCCCGGTGCACCCTTCCCCTAAATCCGCCACTACGTTTTATCATGCTGGAGAGAGTTCTTATGGAGATGATTTGAAACTCATCCGACAAAGTATCCAGATTCGCATCTTCCGTGTTCATTATCAAATGTATGTGTGTTAAATCTACATCTTGATATCTCCAGTCATTTAATTGGTGTATACGCATCTGCAAGTAAACCTTGATCCTGGAATGATCTCTCGTGCTTTACTACAGCTTCGTACGTGATCATGGAAGATTTCAATGTCGATTTACAACAAGATGGTAAAAAAGCCGAAATCTTACTCAATTGGGCAGATAGTTTCTATATAATTCCCTTTTTATCAATAACGCACACGTCTATTCGCTCCGAACAAGTGATTGACTATATATTCACTGCAGGAATCGAGATCTTGATTCAAACATATGAAGGTTCTATAACGAACGATCACAAACCGATTACATGTGTACTAACTAGTGAACATCGAGCAAAGAGTATGGTCGCACGAACATTGTGGAAGATTTTCTCTAGTTTTCTATCATATGCATATACATTTTGAGAACGCATGTGGATGAGCAATCATTATGATACTACATATGACGCATTCGTTGACTTTCTAGATGCATTAAAAGAGCGTTGCACCTATCGTTTTCCACTCAAAGTAGCAATAATGGCTATACCTCCGGACCTCAAAATTCTTTTATTTCGTAGTCGTTCAGTGTTGTTTAAAGCAAAACGTAAAGGTTGCTTATCATTGCAAGAAGAAGCTCGACAGCTTCATAATATGGCACGCTATCAATTCAAACGTTTTCGACAAGAACAACTCACCAAGAATCTAGCCGATTGCTATAAACTGGAAGAAGCTTCAGTACACTTCTGGAGACATACTAAGAGACATTTTCTTGATGGATCAACAGCACTTCGAGGGCTTCCATCATCAGATGGAGAATCCATTAAGGATCCGCAGGCCATGCCGAATCTAGCAGCAGGTTATTACGAAGAATTCTTCGTCAAGCCGACTTTAGTCAGATCTCATCCGTATAAAGGCACATTGCTACCTGAATTTAACAACGCTGAAGACTCGACATCATTGGTAACCTATCTTGAAGTTCCTAAAGTGTTGATCGGCAGAGAAAAGTAACGCTCGTATAATAACCATGGATTATTGCCTTCTATGCTTGGCAATATTCCAAAGAACTATTGGTACTTTTTGTTCAAATATACAACCAATCGTTTTCATCATGGTCCTTGCCAATAAGATCGAAGGATATCAGAATGGTTCTACTTGCAAAAAAGAACGCAATACGTACCTCTGTTCAAACCCAATCAATCGCACTAATAGATTCATTTCGAAAAATTCAGAAGCATCTCTTCCTCAACAAATTCTTATAAGCACTCAAGGGAAGAGAAATTCTTCGTAATCATCAGTCTGAATTTCGAGCTGGACATCGTCCACAAATGATCGTGTTGCTGTTTATTGAACAACTGTCATTATATATGTTAAATGGTGCGCTCGTTGTCAGTCTTCTTCAATTTCAAAAGTGCATTTGATGAGCTATGGTTCGAAGGATGCCTAGGAAAACTGTCTCGGATGGATATTTCAATCGCCTTTTTTAACTGGATACGTATTTAGTTAGAATGTAGACGAGGCACAATATAGATCTAGGGCAAACGCCCCCGTTGGTTTCGAATTTAGCGTGGTGGTCTCAAGAGTCTACTTTTACACTATTCCTTTTCATCACGTACCACGCCAACATGGGAGAGTTTCTGCCGAAGACTACGTCTTTATTTTTATCGATGATCTCGCTGCGGTCATTGCTGGACAAATAGGTAATAAATACACGGAATAATGTGTTGATTTAGAGCGACTTGGAATACTGTTAAACGCTAGTTGTTCAGCCTTTCAATCATTCAAAAACTCATGTTATTAATCATACATTGATGAAAGCTCGTCAACATATGGCCCTGTTTAATCCGATTAGATTAGGAGAATCAACATAAACGAAGCTACGACGAATTCTTTTCTCAATATTCGTACTGCCTTTTTTTACTTGGCTATTTGCATTGTATCCGTTGTTTGCAGATCTTCAGCACATGAATCATAGTGATTTCTATTATACGACGTTCAAACGGATGTATCACTGTCGCTATTGGAATGATCTATTCTTCTGACGAAATCGTTAGACAGTTATTTACTATTTGAACAGTGTAGTCGAAATGGGAATCGTGCGCCATGACAAGCAGGTAAGTAGTCAATGCGTGCGCTTCGCCGTTCGAAGGATTCGTTCCATATGTAGATGTACTCAGCCGAATACTGGAATGAGTATCGAATCACAGATCAATAGAACTATTAGCAATTATCGAGACTAGTGACATTAAATGCTACGCTGAATTTCCAGAGACGTTCTGATGCTGGCATAGTATATTACAATATGTCAGCTTTAAGTGCATCAGTTCTCATTTAGACTATTTTTTTCTTGACTTATTCTTATCCTTCTCTTCCTTTGTTTGATTCTTCATTTTTATCTTCCATTCTTCTTTTTTTTCGTTCAATGCTCTTTTTTAATGTACATCGGCCTATAAATTTTGGTCCCGTTGAGATCTGACGGTCAGAGGGAAATAAACTGCTAATCATCAGTTATTGTTATTAGTAACAAAAAAGAATAACAATAACTTTCTCACCTCCACTGGTATGTACCAGTAACTGATTCCTATCGGATATATGCTATCCAACACGAAAAAGTCTGATCACTGGGACTCTTGTATTCTTATATAAGTCGACAAGTTCCGATACTAGTGATTGAACGGTTTTACTATGGAATTCGGTGTAATGTGAAACCACAAACTCTGATTATTTCGTGACATCAGATTACCCTGAATCACACTGAAAGCTAACAGATTCTGAGATTGGATCTTAACAGTTTCAAATACATGAATTTGGTCAGAGTTCGATGAATTCGATCAACAGTTATCTAAAGAAAACAATGAATAGCATCGTAGTTCGGCAAAAAGTAATCGGCTGAGTCCTACTAGACGTGCTATCACGAATTGAAAGCCCGTTCGAGAGGAACTGATCTGCCCGCTTCGATCTAGGATATTCAATTCGAATGTAGAATTTTAGGAGCCAGTGTGAACTAACATACATATCTTCGTTTTATACAAAATTCTCTAATTCCATTCCTGCAGCTTATCTTTAACTTTTAGAATCATAATATGTAAAATTAGGATTGGTTTTCGTTGTTTAAATCAAATTGTACAATCATAAATGGAAGGAAAAATTATTAATACGATTTATGTGTAAATAAAGCAGTGTTGTGCACGACGGTAATTTGATTTCCTTGATAGACAAGCGGTGGATCAAGCCAAATAGCGTTGAGCGAGGCTGATCTAGCAAACATATCTCGAAGAAAAATGTCTGATCCAGTAAATGAGTTTTTGTAACGTTTTATTTCGTCTACTAACATTCTTGCAGATTTTGAACTCAGAGAATAGGCGTGTGAACAGCGAGAGGCATCTTTTTTGTGAAAAGAGATTACTGGAACAGCATCAGCCTGAGCGTAGTTAAAATTTTGTGCGCGGAATCCAAAACATCCACCAATAACATGCATTAGTTGCCGGCTATCATTATATATTGCAGAACCAATTTTTAACGCTGCATGAATGAAATAATTAAATTTTTCTCTAAAAAATGGGACAAAGATGACATCATCTTCAAAGATCAATGTCAAAGAAAAATTTCCTAAAGCAATTTCATGCCATAGTTGAACATGCTCCATAGTTACAGCACACTGACGAGCTAGTACATCGTCACGGAATGTAACACGATTACCTAAAAGAAACAGTAGAATGTTCAAAATAACGGCAAAGCATACCTCGCAGATTCATTTTCTCCATTATTTCACGTTGTCCAAGCTCACTCTTACACAATGTTTGGTTCCATCGCCAACGCCATTCAATTGATTGATCATCGATTGAATGGCGTCGAAATACATTTCTCAGGTGTTTATGACGTTCATGCAAATGTCGTCCACTAATTACAAATATTCGCTCGACGAATGCCAGGCCGGACTGAATTTGGAAACATGTTCCCAAATTTTCCCATTGTTGCCCAGGCTTACCTATTACCAATTCATTGATTGAATAAAAATCCACAGCGGCATAATCAATGCTTACCACAAGATTTTGAGAAATTCTTTTACGCGAATTAATTATGGTATCCACATATGACTTGGGCCATGATATATTCCGTAGCAAAAGCATTTCAGAAAGTTTTGTCAAATATGCGCAATCTTCATCATAAAGATGATAATTAACAACTTGACATAAGGGATAAATTAGCATCGAGATGTTAGTTAATTGATCTAATTACAAGTAGATAAGATATCAAAGATCCCTAATATACAATATGAAATTTACTGATTATTATAGTTAAGGCTATTGTGATCAGTATAATCTGTACATATTTTGCTTGCTTATGAATGCGCAACATATTACGTACACAACGAACCATTTCTAAAACGATAAGAGTCATATAAAAAAAAAATAAAGACTCACTACTAGTAATTTATTTGTCAAAATTTGGCAGAAAAGGAGTTCGTCAATTTTAAAGATATAGCCATTTGTTACAGTAAATTGACTGTCATCCAATATTCTTTTCCAACTTCTACGTTTTGTTTTGGGATATGTTGTACAGCTTTTTCTCCTCTACAAAATTATACAAAAAAGATTTAAAATATAGGCTTTCGCTTGAAGTGAAAATGACTCACATTGCTCTCATATTTCATGATTTTTGATGGGTTTTCAATAAAAATGAAACATTTTTATGGATTTTCGTTTTTGTAAGACAATTGTAGAACAAAATAAATATGATACCCGGGATCAGCGCTAGAAACTACATTCAATCGTATCAAATTTAAAAGATTTTTTTGTCTGGTCGAAAATTCGCTTGTAGACTCTTAGGTAATAATTTTTGAAAAAGGGAGCTGTGCGCGCCTTGAGGAGGATTTTTGACCAGGAAAAGAATCCTTTAAATTTGATACGATTGAATGTAGTTTTTAGCGCTGATTCCGAGTATCATATTTATTTTGTCCTACAATTGTCTTACGAAAATGAAAATCCATAAAAGTGTTTCATTTTTATTGAAAAGTCATCAAAAATCATGAAATATGAGATCAATATGCCTCATTTTCACTTCAAGCGAAAGCCTATATTTTAAATATTTTAAATATTTTTTGTATCATTTTGTAGAGAAGACAAAGCTGTACAACATATCCCAAAAAAAAACGTAGAAGTTGGAAAAGAACATTGGATGACAGTCAAGTTATTGTAAAAATTGGTTATATCTTTACATAAGAAATGGTCACTCCTAGACAGTACTTAATGGAAAACTCTAACTTAATCTATTAGAATGATATATATAAATAGCTATTTTTATTTAGCTTTCGACGCTCCATCGTTTAGTATATAACCCAAAAAAAACCTCCTTCATTTTTTTATAGAGAAAAAAAACTGAAATATATAAAGATAATTTGCGTTCATGTTGTTCGTATATCCTCTTGAGTGTCCGACAGAAAAATTGGTCTAATTTAATGCCAGCTCAACGAAATGCTCTACAAATTTGGATGTCGAAGTTTCATATGATGCTGAAAAAAATAAGAATATATCAAATCGAAAAAAGTTTTGAACGAGTGTTCTAATGTATGACTTGAAACTCGATGGCTCATGAACCCTCTCTCAAATACTACACTACGGTGATATCTTCATGTCATTAAGTGGTGTAACATGGGAGTACTCTTGAGTCCTTAGCTGCTATATTATGGAGAGAACCTTGCATCTTCGGCTACCATACTATGAAGTTATCCTTGAGCCTCCAAGTGCTATACTATGATGGTATCCATAAACCTTCAACTACTATAGTGTAAGGGTACCCTTGGGTTCTCAAGTACTATATTCGAGAGGCACCCATAGGGAAGAATCAATGCTTGGCTTATGATTGGTCAAAAAATGGACTAATAAGATTTTTGGAGGTTTCTCTCAGTTATTGGTAGGATGAAGCATAGCCATTGGCGAGTCAATCCAGCGGTTTTCGAGGACGCTCTTTTATGTGAGAACTATGCTGTCTATATTTTATTAGGATAATAGTGAAGAATCGATGCTTGTCTTGGGACTAGTCAGAAGTGGACTACTGAGATTTTAGAAAGGTTTCTTGTTCGCTACTAGTAGGACGCAACATATTCATTGCCGGGTTAGTCTAGAGGTTTTTTGAGAACTCTCTTTCATTTAAGATTCATGATACCTATATTTCGTTCAACTAACCGTGAAAACTGTTGGTAGTATGTTGTTGGGGATATAGCAACCTACTGAGCTTTCAGGGTGCTTAAAAATAAAATAGGAAAATGTCAGAAGCTTGGAAGGGGAACTCATCAGATTTTAATATAAAGATTTGTGGGACTGATATTTTTTGGCACGATTACAATCGCGATCATGAATTCGACCATAATGCGGGCCAATATTTTAATATCTCTAAAGGCGGTCAATGGGACTTCAGTTTTTCTGAAAATGAGCCAATCAGATCAAAAGAAAGAACAGAATCAGGCAAAAAGATTTAAGAAGATGCGAAAAGGATAAAACATATTTCGAGAGACACGATATGAACTGTTTAGACTTGGGATCTTCAACTAATTATTAGTGAAGGAGAGTGAGAATGTGGTTGTGAGGAGTACAAGAGATGAGAAATGAATGTTGGACGGTAGTATGGAGATAGACGTGGATGTGATTGAAGAACTGTTTTCATGACACGAACATAAGCCAGAATCAGTTCTAATTGATAAAACTGAATATTACATTCCAAAGTTGGAGATAAAAGGAGAAGCGACGAATTGGAAGTGGCACTGTGAAGGGGTGCCGACGACCGGTGAGGAGCATTAGTGTCGCTTGAAAAATACATTTCTTAACTAGATATACACATGTTAGTAACATAATTAAGAATGCTAAAGTGTCATGTGCTCTGCACATGATACATTGTTGTCTCTCTCATGTTTGTTTGTTTCCATTCACATTCCTCTCACTTGTCTTTTTGCTCCTCTTCGATTCGTTTTGTTCCTCTTCCATTGTTTGTTGCTCTGAGTCAGTGATGATGTGTTGGAACGCATGTATACACCAGAAAAGGCGTTGGCAGCGGTAGATATATATTGTTCTGTTCTTGTGTGTATTTTCGGTGGTGTGCTTACATTCTTTTTTGTTTGGTTTTGGTTCGGTTATGGAATAAAGCTTTTATTCTTCACATAAAGGAATATTCATTGGAGAGGATAACTAAGTAGAAGCATGTAAACTAACTTTAAATGAGAATCGTTTTCCACAAAAGTTTTGGAGAAAAGTGACTAAAAGTTTTATAGAGCGATGCGCCTTGGTAGCTAATATGTAAACTTGTCAAGCGACATAGATGAATGATTTTAGCAGTATGACAATTTTACCTCATAGTCTACTTTCAGGATTAAGCTAAACGAGATCAGAATGGGCAACGCGTTGCTCATTATTAGACAGAGATAAAATAGAAATTAATCAGATATATAAATATTTTTAGTAGATAATCTCTGATTAGTATAAATTTACAGTAACTCTCAAGAAAAGGCTCGATGGAAGCTAGACAATATAAAAATCTCAATGCTATAAGATTGTTCTAATTGTTTTTGCAAACCACTGTATCAAATTTTGTTTAAAGTGCTCGCCATTGAAAATAATAATTCAGTATATGACAGCAATATTGCTATTGATATGTAATCACAAAATCTCAGTTTGAATCGATTTCTAAAGTAGTTTCAAGCATACATGTTCGAATGCAGTTTTGTTCGAGCGGTTCGTAAGCCCACTCTCAAATGTAAAAAATCAAGGTTCAATTCCGCCTTCCGGCAATGAAATTAGTGAGGTTTCAAAATGAAAAACGCTATGACAGCGTAATAATAAAAGTCAGTATGGGAAAGTAAATAGTAAAAGGGCTGCAACAGCATAAGTAATTAAAGATAATAAAAATAACTTGCGAGGGAACTTCCTGAGGGGCCCAACGAGTTTCGAATCCATCTTTTGGTCATAAGTAAAGCTTGATGAGGTATGAAAAATCCCAAAAGGATACGAGCCCTTAGGTCTTCCTTCCAGAGTTTTAGCTACTTTAGTAGAATTTCAGCCTGCGCCACGGTATGCGGTGATAAATCGAATGACATTATTTCGAGCTGAAATTTAGCTCATAGATAGCTATGCTTACGATTAGAATCTACTGAAAATTTCAGCTCAAAAGAATAATCCTTCCATGAG
Source organism: Macrotrachela quadricornifera (assembly GCA_022393335.1). Lineage (NCBI taxonomy): Eukaryota > Metazoa > Rotifera > Eurotatoria > Philodinida > Philodinidae > Macrotrachela > Macrotrachela quadricornifera. Next base: position 382,291 of record JAJEKB010021049.1, read on the forward strand.
ATATTAATTCGCAAAATTAACCGGTATCCTATGAAAGATGCACAAATCTCATGTTTTTGGGGGAATTTAATATCTCGTGAAACGAACATTCTTCTGAGTTGAAATTTTCAGCGCATGCTAGTCACAAATATAGCTATCTGTGAGCTAAATTTCAGCTCCAAATAATGTCATTCGGTTTATCGGTACATACCGCGACACAGGGTGAAATTCTACTAAAATAGCTAAAACTCTGGAAGGAAGGTCTAACGGTTCGTATCATTTTGAGATTTTTCACACCTCATCAAGATCTACTTGTGACCAAAAGATGGACTCTAAACTCGTTGGACACCTCGAGAGGTTCCCTCGTTAGTAATAAATATTAGTATAGAAAAAATGGTTGTTAAGAAATACTATGACAATAGAAGTAACAAAAAGTATTTCACTAAATAACCACGAAAAAAGCTTGTCAGTAGGGCCCTTTTAGGGCTAAAATGTGGAACTCACATATTTATATAGGCTAGGAAGTTGTGTCACTATGGATTTTTTATGTTTTTACTCTACACCGATGGATATATGTTTTGCAGCAAAGCTTTAGGATGAAAGAGAACGACGATAAACGACAAGAATCATTTAATATATCGCGTCTGCTACAATGGCGAGGTGTTTGTAATGAAGGTATCTGTAATGGGAATTGGTCTGTAAGGGAAAGTTGTCTGTAAAGGAGGAGTCCGAAAAGTTTCGACTTAACACTTATACTCATCGTTTTTCTTCGAAAAAATAAGCCATGCCTGGCACATCTGTCACGGGCAGATAGTGTTCCTAACCTGCCTGTTACGCTTGTGACGACTCGTTTGCTAAGGACAGTTTGTGTACAATGATTTTTGACTCCGGTTGCTAAAGGTGTTTGTAAGGAGGGAGAAGCTTGGAAACTTCGGCTTAAGACTTACACTTACATTTGATATGTGAGTTCTATAATATCCTTGCGTCCTATAAATACATTAATAGTCGGTCTAGTGGGTCTGAAACTCATAAAGAATGAGTGTCTGAGAAAACCAGCCACTCTCACACATCGATGATAGAGACACATTTTAGAATTCGGCAATTTTTTTGTATATGATAAGTAGTAGTGAAGTTAGAATCACCTGGAATTTTCAGTCCCATCCAATCACTTCTTCATGTACAAAAGTTCAGAACATGAGCAAAATCTTCGATATTTGCCGATATCAATGTTTTTTTATTTCTTAGCGATTTTTAGATCATTTCATTGTATAAAGGTAACTTGTTCATGTGAATACCTTACAAAATTTTGATCGATCTATAAAAACTTGGAAAATTACATTGGAACAACCATTTTTCTCGTTTTTTCTGATTTCTCCTACCAAAATGTCGAACAATCACATTAAATGTAGTAACAAGTAATCAGTCTGATATTTCTGCTGATGATAGAAGACATCGAGACCTATCACCTAGAAATTCTAAAAGGTTTGACTCTTGATACAAGTGAACTACTCTTGGTAAAATCATATGAAGTACATATATGTGTGTGTTCTTCTTCAGAACAAGTTTAAAACCATTTGAAGCGATGGAGATTATGATAATTAGGGCATACCAAAAGTAGTGGCTCAGGTACCTTATTTTCTTATAATAGGCTGACGTAGGTGAAGTTAGTCAAATATTCGAGTAAAATTAGCTAGGATTCATTCAGGAAAGGTTCCAAACGGCTCTAATACATTCCAGAGTACAACTCGACGAGCGTTATCCACTTATAAAACCAGATTTTCGACGGCGCAAAAAGTATCCTTGTAAATCCTAAAATATTTTTTTGCGTTATTGATATCATCGCAAACTGTTATGGTACGCGGCTAGCAAGTGTTCCAAATGGCAGGCAGGGTTGCAAATGGAATTGAATGAAGTCTATCTATTAAATCAATCAGATTCCGTACAATAATTGAGATTATGAGAAATATTGAATATGAAACTGGAGTATTGTAAAGAAGTCATATGGATCTGTGTATATCTCTGTCTTCAGTTTCACAATTGGTTTGTTGGAGTAGCAAAAAGTCAGTACTTGCTGCTCGCAGGCATCTCATTGATATATCTCATGGTTGTTTTTGAAAGGAAGTGAGAACACGTGTTCGAAATATATATTGAGCCCTTCTAGTCTTTCTAGATATGATAAATAAATTTTCTGTATTACTATGGACAAAAGGATCGCAAGAAGAGATTCTGCAGATTGCGTTGTATTTTCAAAAAATAGTTTTTATTCAATGAATGGTATCTAATCTGAGCAGAAGAATAAGAAAGTTTTTACATTTCACATAGCACAGAAAGAGAAAGAGAAACAAAATTAACTTTTCAGTGCATATACAGCTGTTTCGACTGAAGAACGTGATTGACTAATTTGTTTGACACCTACAAGATTATTGCATAGCGATAAACGATTTGATGAATCAATAATAGTTCTTGTAAAATGATCAGCTTCATGACTTATTGTTACACATAGCTTATATCTATTCAAAAAAATAGTCAGACTTTTTTGCCGGTTGAGAATAAAAAAACTGCACATATAGGATGAAATTGGAAAGATCTAATTGACTTACGTCTTGTTTTCTAACAAAAAAACGATATCTCTTGTTTTTCGATTAACAAAATATGATATTATTGCAAGGGTTTCGAATATTTCGTACGTCACTTACCTTCCATTTTTGGAAAATTAACAGAGCCAATACATTACATCACTGAAAATATGTGTCAATAGTTACCTTAGCTATTCAATGTACGTTACTTAAGCACATATGGTTGCAAATAGAACGACATCTATAATAATTAGAGTAAATAATATGTAAAACCACAAATCCTGAGTCAAGTCATATTTTTTATTCTATGGAGAGCTTTGAATGATCAGTGTTCCGAAGACCACATACTTCAATCTCAAGGTATTTCAAACACCATGGCAACCGTCCACTAAATCAGTCGATAGAGCTCGTCGCGTTATACTTGAAGCTCTTTTCGAACGCTTTGCGGTCAATTTCGCCTGGAATTACCACTAATTTCATAGGAAAATACCCGTATTTCCTAACTATTTTGGACACATTTGGAGCTATCGAGAATCAACTCCGGGCTGAAAATACATCAATGTTAGCGTGTTTTCGATAGTAAAAAACAATTATTTTGCATTTTTTCAGGACACGTTTTGCACTATCAGGGATCTGATTTCACCACTGGTTAGAGCTCCTCGATTTGTGCTTTAGAATGCATTGAAACCGTTCTTAGACGAATCCTAGCTAATTTTACTCGAATCTTTAACTAATTTCACTTACGTGAATCATCACTAATCCCGCTAGCAAGACCATTTATATCATGTCATAGTTTTATCCTTAGGTGAACTAATTAATGGTGTTACGAAGAGTAAGACGATTTCGATCACGTATCCGAGTGTGGATCCTTGTGGGCCTGATATTTGTTTACATCGTACTACAACTTAAAAGTAAGCGAGTTTATATTATGAATTTTTGACTTGCTTTTTATTTAACGTATATAGTTACTATTCCCAATGCGCCACCATTGGATATGTTTATCTGTAATTTGAACAAAATTGGTCGTCTAACTCTATTCAAGACGTACAGTAAGTGGAATAAGCATTGATACATTGAATTAAGGATTCTATCTTACTAATTACACAACTGCATCAAAGGACAATCAAAGCCTGATTCGACTACTAAATACTCTTAAAACGTATGCAACTTATTCCTCTTTTGAAAAAGAATTGAAAAGCTATAACAAAATCTAAATCTTTTAAAGAAGCTGTACTTAAACATCTATCTATTTAAAAAATCTCGAATTTGCTAATTGAAATTAACTGAAGAAAGACTCCTAACGGTGATCAATCTATGCGTAAGTTTCATAAACTGTGACTATTAGGTATTTGAGGTATAGATTTCCTACAGGCAATTAAAAATGAGTGGTCTGGTATTCGGTCGTATTGAGTGTGGTAATCATAAATACTGTCATACACTTTGCGGAAGACACTATTGATGATTAAGAACATGATCTTTTTTCTAATTTCGTCTTCGACTTGTATGAAGAAGTTTGCATTTTCAATTCCGCTGTTGAAGTATTCTATAGTTAAAGATTAATTTATGGATGCGGTACGAACAATAGCATATGTGTAGTCCTGCGTGAGTTTTCTTCTTTTTTTCTTACTCGACATACGCATCGGAAGTTGCCGTTCTCTGTTGCATTATCTTGAGAATGGAAAATCGATGAATTCTGTTGAAAAGCGAGATGAAAGTGTCGAAATCAAACATAGCTGTGGGAGTACGAGTACATCGTATACTGTCATAAAAACATATGTACTATCAAAAAAGCTAGAATTCTAGACTTTATGCACTGACATGTACTATCATGTACCGGTACATGCACAGTTGCGTGAACATGGGTACATGTTGTATCGACGTTTTACCTATGAGATTGTTAAGACATGAGTTTATATATCAACTTGATACATGTACTGATCTGATCCATTCATCCAGTTGGTCACTGAATGTCTTAAATGAATTGCAAAGTGATTCAAAAAAAGTAAATTAGAAAATAATTCAGTTTTATTCACCTCTGTACAATAGGATCTGCCAGGATCTAACATGGTATATGATGCTCTGAATAACTTATTTGAATATGAGGGCGGAAACATTCACATACCTGTCTTTTCCCTGATGGGGAGGATGAGGGTGAAAACATAGAATCAGGCTCAGAGAAAGCATGATCTAAGTGCGGGTGACGACGGAAAGAAGGAGACCGTAGTAGATTCCATATACTCATAGATGAGCACATGTAAATACGCATCTGTTGGCACATTTTTAAGAAAAATATCTATACAAGTTGTATCCGTACTTACTCACGCATTGGCACTTGCACATGTACTAATACACGTGAGTACATGAATTCTGGAATTCTACATTTTTGGCAATACATAAGTTAGTGACAGTACATACATATGCACTATTGTATGAGAGTATATAGCATTGAATAATATATTTGAATACGTGTTAGCGCTCTGAATAGCCTTTGATTTTGTCAGTGCATTTTGTACCCATATTCGCATACCCCTCTTCACTTCTCTAGTGGGGTTCCAGGTTAGCTGAAATGATCTCACGCCAAATTGTTCTTCTTCCAAACTCCTATCAATGAGATTTTGCAATATGTGTGTTCTTTATTCATATTTAGATCTGTCTCTTGTTACAATCAGTTGAAGAAGCTTAAGTAGGGCAATATAAGCTCTATTTATTATATGATTTCATTGAGAAGAAATGTTTCATATGATTCGTTGCGACTAAAACAACTTAAGTAACAGAAATGGAAAAAAAAGTACATTCATGTCGATCGACTTCAAGAAGGAGACTCGTTTGATATTAGATTTAAAGAAAACTATCGTTATATCTAAGCTCTTGGTGTGCATATCTTGACTTATAAATATCTCTATTTCATGAATATGCTCTATGCTACCCTATAAAGAGATTCGCTAGAATTAATTTTATTTTCGCAAAGTAAGATAATTCAGAACGATTTTTTGACGCTCTAACCAGTAGACTGCACAGAACAGCTCGTATTCGTCTTTTTTTTAATGTATTAAAGCGTAGCGTAAATGTTTTTCTTTAATCTCGTCTAGTAGGAAATATTTTATTCCGAAACACTCTTTAGTTTTGACATTTACACAAAAGTTCATTGTTTGGAGAAGTAAGGTATATGACGATTAGATAAAAAGCAAAACTATGATATATAGTCACAATAAAAATGATTTTTCAATTTTTTGTGACTATTTTGTGAAATGCGATCTAAAAGAGACATTGAAGTATAAACATAAAAATTTAGAAATTATCACTCTCACCGAAACGTATCAGTCAGCTTGACAAAAATTTCTACAGATGTGATAAACATCTTAATAATGACCTACCATAGATCATCATAGACGGTCACTAAGTCTTAGTTTATTATAAAATTATTGAAGCACGATGAATTCGAGATACACATATTTTGCTCTCTTTCTACGCTCATTGTAATAGTATGTTATAATTCAAAAACGAATACGTATGTGTCTGTATACTCTCATTCGCAATATAAAAAGTTCGAACGTGTTACATATTTGAATCTTGCAGAAATTGTCCAAACAACTGTTTAAAATCAATATAATAGTTGAAAAACAAATCCTGTAAAAACTTTAGCGGATTAAAAGTTGTCATTAAAGCAATAATGTGAAACTATTTAAACGTTTCTTGAAGAAAATCAGATTAAAATCGATTAGAATGATACTATTTTAATCTTAGTTTTGCTAGAGATTTTTTAATAACATTCGAATCAACTTCTACTGATTATTTATTCTTCTTTTCTGTGTATCACTACATAATATGTCATTTTATGCGAACAATTGAAAACTCGCGGAGTTACTTTTTTGTTCGTTTTCATGTTATAAGTAGTATACACAAGATAAAACAACGAAATCTCTAGCTTTTTCTCTCATATTCTTGTTTCTCTGTTCGTTTGTCTATAAAAGCAATCTAAAGTTTGGAAATTATTCACATGTTGTTCGAAGAGTCTGAAACTGAAGAAAGCCGTAAATCACAAAGTGAAGTGAGCTCGTCGGATAATGATTTTATTATAATACATCTTGAATCTAGGAATTCTGATGAAGAAATTAGCGTAGTTATCTAATATACAAAGAACACTATGTAACAAACAATATGACCGGTTTGAAGTTTTACGAAAGTCTTATGAGATCTTTACTCGTTGTTGCACTATTTGAGAATCTAAAGTTTTAGTGCGAAACAATGATGAACAAGCTAAAATAAGAGCAAATTCCTGATCACAAGCTGGACGAAAAGGCGGAATCTTGACCGTGATGTCCGAAGGCATTTTTTAAGCTATTACGGAAACATTCCTTAATAACATCCGAGAGAAGTCAGTAAACTCGGCACTTATCTGACGACAGAATTAGATTTTTCATTTGTAACTTCTGTAGTAATTTGAAAAGTAGCACAGATTCATTAACTTGTTGAATCAATAAGTATTTTATTCACTGCATGTATTTGCAGGTAAGGTGTACTTTAGCAGAGGCGTGGTATACGATTTCTATTCAAGTGATGAAATCAATAATCATTCAGGTCCTGGTCGTCAATGGCTAAGATTTCCATTGCCCAACGAACGACATCGACTGAACATTATACCATGGACGCCTCCTCGTGAAACACAGCGATCTACAGTATCACTTCGTTTCATTCCGTTGTCATCAACTGGAATCGCATTTGTCAATAGAATTTATATTATGACCACAGTTAATCTCACTGACCGTCAAGCTAATCTGCAAAAACAATTTGCTCGAAATCAAATTACCAATTTTGAATGGCGTTCAAAATGGACGTATAATACTTGCAATGCTGCAGTGAACAGAGCAGAAGTCTATGGTAAAATGAATTTGCAAGAGAGTTCCATAGGTAAAATTGATTCGCTTCTTTATGCATAGTTATGCCGGTTACATATATTCTAGAATATGATATCCAAAAACGATGGTGTGCCATTACAATGGAGCATGTTGATGTGTGGCACAACATTGTAGATCATAACATTTCTTTGGCACTTATTCTTGAGGATGACGCCATATTCGTACCATTTTTTCGTGAGAAGCTTGATCGAACTATTTATACAGCCATTCGTACAAATATGCTCAGAATTGGTGCAAACATACAATGTACCACACCAAACAGCACACATTTTTCGACGAATATTGACGAATGGATCAATCAGGATCCTATAATTATTATTGGTGGATGTTTTGATAGGCACGATGTCAATTTCACTGCGGATCAAAAAGACGCAGGCCCAATGTTCTCAATACACAAGAAACGTGCAACCCGATGTAGCCATGCTTATTTACTGACAGCTTGTTCGGCTCAGGCTCTTCTTCGTCAGATTTCTATTCGAAAAAAACAATTTCTACAAATAGATTGGCTGCTGAATGAGCTAGTGGCTGAATCATCTACGCTGCAAGCATTTTGGCTTGATCCTCCGATAGTGTATCAGGGGAATATGGTTAATGATCTCGATGATATACCCTCTTTTCAGCAGGCAACGTATTGTTAGAAGATGTGATCTCTCCCCATTTTTCTGTGCACGGCTCCTAATCTATCTATTTCACTTCGCAACTTTGGTATATTTATTTCTCCTAGTACTAAATATGAATCTTTCCTTTATTGCTCCCCTCATAGTTTTAGGTCTATGAGACCTAATATATGAAAAAAATCATGAAACTTTTGTAATCAATATATTTCATTAGTTATTTAAGTAATTTCTACACATAAATAGTCGGTTTAAAGAGTGTTTAAAAATAAATTTATTGTTTTTAGAAAGGACAGGGACGCCTAAGAAGCCAATTCGACCCATTAGGATTTTTCGTCATTAACTTTATTCACTCATAGATCAAATGAGACAACATGCTGAAATTACAACTTTCACACTAGTTTCATGAGATTTTGATCCATCTTTTATAGATAAAAGCTAATAGCATAGTTGCGGTAAAAAAAAGTGAGCTTGCATCAGTGTAAACGCGAAATTTCGAGTTCACTTTACGTCACTCCACATTTTATCATCAAAATCAGGTCGTTTTTTCCAGATTATATTTAATAATTGATAGCTCTCTATCAGTTATAGCCTATGTTATAAGAATTAGTTTGCTAAAACTTAGTTAATTAATTAATCGCCTGCCAATTGATACTACTCAGTACCCAGAAGTGAAATTTTCATAATGGAACAATTGTGTTGTATTATTCGAAATCAATTTCCGAGAACAGAACAAAATCGCTCTGTTATGGGAATATCACTTTCGAGTACTGAGTAACTTTGTCCTGTTTTGCGAACGGCTCTTGTAGTGTTAGAAATGTATTTTTAGTAACTATCTATTATAAATTATAAAACATTATCTGAAAATAGTTGGTAAAATGTGGATCCGTAAATGAGCTTAAAATTTCGAGTTTACGTGCCGAGCTCATTTCTTTTGATCCAAAGTAACTTATTTTTAATTACTATTCCAATAATCGACCTTATCAGGATCGATTTAATTGTTTAGTAAATAGATAAGAAAGAATGGTTCCAAAATTGGCTATTTGATAGCTTATTGATAACGCTTTAAGCGTATATAAGACTCATCGATTGAACATTTGATTTAATAATGCCTGAACCTGTCATACTATTAAGCACTATAAATACGGATACTAGATTTATCATGGATTTTTATCTTTCGGCATAGTTGTTCGGGTTTCAGTATTATTCTGAGCTAGATTCAAAGAAACTAAAAAGCAAATTATATTGTTTGATAGAATAGCCGACGCTCTATCCTACTCCGATAAAATTAGACATTTCCAATATATTGCATACATACAGCAAACTACACAAAACTACTGAAAAATAACATAATCAACCTGTATGTTCTATTTTTAGGAATGAATATAACGAATACTATTGAAATTTTTGAAACTTTGCCATTTCTGTGGGTTGGCAACATAAAAGCTCGAGTATCCTAAATCAACGTTATATCTGTTTTGAATAGCAATGATGACATTTCGATCTGAAAAAAAATTATATCGAAACCTCATCAGTTTCACATTGATTTTTAGTGCGTTCTTTTAATTTCCTTTTTTCATGTTATCCAAAACAATTTCGTACAGTTTTCTATTAAGCTCGTAGAGAATTAAACAGCAAATTTAACGAAATAGAGAGCGGAAAAATACAATGGACTACATGCGAGAACAGTTCCTTTCTCTCACAACTACGTTGATATGTCTTCTAGCGTATATTTTAGTAGTGTTTAAAGATATGTTTTTTACTTGAAACCAATACATGTTAAAACGGTTTTGATCAAATAATCAGAACGTGCCTTCGATGCAAATTCCTAATAGGCATTTTTGATTTCTCTTCGACTTGCTTTAACAAAAAAAATAATAAAGCAACAGTTTTGCAAAATCTTTTGCATCATCCATTAGGTTTTAATGAATCTGAAATTTTGGGTTAATAAAAAGTTTTCCTCCTCCTGCTTGTCGTCTAACGCATTGATTGAATGACACATGTTCACATTGTTCTCGATACCACCACCATCCATGGTCAGCCCACCCGTCGTATACACATTCATCACTTATATATCGAGCGGCATATATAGCTGCTCCACCAAATGCAGATTGCACTTCAATTAGTGGATGTTCACGTGGAATTGGCGCCTGATGAATTCCGATCAATCGTTTATATAATAATGTTTGGTCAATAAAAATCCCGGTCAAATGTCTAATACGATGCCAACAATCAAATGTCAATGTGGGCCATGTGCGTAATGCCCAAATATCATAGTATTCAGATGTTTGTGTAGCTGTCATGACAGCCCACGAAAATGGAGGATAAATAAAATTTGAAAGAAAATTAGTAGTAGTAAATGTTGGCGATGAAGTGACATCAACATCAAGTACAAGATAGAAATCAAACTGAGGTAAATCATGACGTGCATACTGAAGTAGATTATTACGGCATAAGGAAAGACGTTTAGTACCTGGTATTATATAAAGAGAAAAAGGTTGTTCTTACGTATATTAAGTTCAGCAATTCAACTTACGTGCAAAAACACGCCATCGCTGTTGTCCTTCTGTGTAAACACGAACATATTTCGAGTCATTTCTAGCCCATTCTTGTAGAAATTCTAATGTTCCATCATTTGAATCAGACTCACTCAAATATATACGATAGTAACCAAACAATGCACCAATCGAAAGTACATTATGTCGAAAACCGATAAGATGTTTTTCAACATTTCGACAACAAGCAGTAATAATTAATGTTGCATTTGATAGATTGACATTTTTTGTTGTTGTTACCGGTAAAGGAAGTGGTCGACTCGTATATGCTACTGTTCGATTATCTTTCCAAAACGGAACAGTTGGAAATGAATATGTTCGAACAAAATGATGATAAACAAAAACGGTGCGAAGAATAAAAGCAATGTAGATAAGGAAAACAAGCTTTAACAAATGTGCGAGACGAAATAAATGTCGGTACCGTGTTCGTAATCTCATCGAAGAATATCTCTATTTTACTTTCTTCATTGTTTTTGTTTCTAATCGAAAATAGTGAGGAGTTTGTCGAAGTGTATCTACATGCTTTTGTTACTGATTGTTCTTCACTGTTCTATTACTAACAAAAGCACTTATTGACTGATCGTGAACATAATACATTGAAAAATTGTATTTTGTTTTATCTTTTGCAACTAATGTTTCAATTGAAAATGGATCTTTGAAATGTAAACGCTTTCTTTGCTTGTAAAGAATTTTCCAATCACTCTGTGGGTTTTTTATACGATGCAGAGTATGGTTATCTACCGATTCGAATAATCTGACACTGAATCAAATATCTTCTAGAATAAAGAAATAAGTCAACAACAGTTTAATGAGCATGTACACCATTCTTTTTATAAGTTACGTTCTTAATAAGAACGGCTCCATACGAACACTCAAAAACTTTGAAAATTTCAGGAAATGACTGACGAGGAAAGCTGCCAAAGTGTCCAATGAGTTTAGAGCTCATCTTTTGGTCACAGGTAGACCTGGATTAGGTATGAAAAATTCCAAAAGGATACGTGCCTGTAGACCTTCCTTCCAGAGTTATAACTGTTTTAGTATAATTTCAGCCTGTAGCTCGATGTGCACCAAAAGATCGAATAACATTATTTGGAGCTTGAGATTTAGCTCACAGATAGGTATGCTTATGACTAGAATCTACTGAAAGATTTCAGCTCAAAAGGATGTTCCCTTCACAAGATATTGAATTCGTAAAAAAAGCATGAGGTTCGCGCTTCTTTCATAGGAAAGGAACATTCTTTTGAGCTGAAATTTTCGGTAGATTCTAGTCATGAGCATAGCTATCTGTGAGCTAAATTTCAAGCTTCAAATAATGCCATTCGATTTACTGGTCCACATCGAGCTACACGCTAAAATTATACTAAAAAGTTATAACTCTGGAAGAAAGGTCTACAGGTACGTCTTCTTTTGGAATTTTTCATACCTAATCGAGGTATACCTGTGACCAAAAGATGGACTCTAAACTCGCTGGATACGTCGACAGCTTTCCTCGTGAGTTTGTGGCTACCAAAGCAGACAAGGATTGATAGAAATGCCTGTAAACGATAAAAAATAGTCTTTTCTGAGCGTTTAAATGTGTGTAGAAAAAAAGGATTTTTCAACGTGAACCCGTACAACTTCTTTTATCGAATATATATAGGTGTGCAAACGCTAATGGATTTAACTTTATAGCAGTGTACACGGTTATTCTATCGCATACGCATGCAAACCAACAAACAGCCTAAATTTCTTGGGTTTTTTGACAACATTTTTACTGCCATGGCTTGAGTGATAATTCATAACCGTGTTACTGCGTGCAAAATGAATGAACTAATAGTTTTTCTCGTACAGATACTTATGTCCTTACTTCTTTTCAGAATTTGAGTATTTAAACGAATAAATGTAGAAAATTTTGGGCGTGTTAAGACACTAAATTTTTCGTTTTTATTCCGTTAAGAATTTTGGGCATTTAACAGTTAAATACATAAAATATGAAGCGTATCAAAAGCAAAATATTTTATTCTTACTTCGCTCAGAAATTTCTTACGTTTAAATGGTTAAATATGAAGCATTTCGAATGTGTTGAGAAGTGAAATTTTCATCTTTTGGCACTTTGCGCGTTTATACGGTTTTTCATGGATTTTAGTATCTAGAGACGCATGTATATGTATGGCAAAGATATTTTATCGCAGTTAAATACGAATAGAAAGCAACTTTATAAACACTGAAGTAATCAAAGCTCGACTATGATAGTGAATATATTTATACTTCATTCGGTTGCTTGTAGTTGTATTCACAAGAAGATGTTTATTTTTTTAAGTGTAAGGCTCATTTCAGTTATCCTAGCTAGTATTGGAGTAATTATTCAGCATTATATGGTCATCTCTCTCGGATTAGGACTTTGATAATAACATGAACATGTACGTGTCACATAATTTAATAAATCAAGCTAAAAGAGCTATTAACGCAATCTCTTACGAGATTAAAATGTGAAACACGATTTAACTGCTAATGCTGTGCAATTTCGAATCGAAGGTTCTGCAATAGTTGGAACTTAGCAGCAATGGTGGATCCGGGAAGAGAACGATAGGGCGGTTGCCCCTCTCTTCGAATTCTATTTGTTTTACTTTTCTCAAAAAATTCAACGAAACTACGAATCTAAATTACCTTGAGTGTTCCTGAAAAATGGTTTTTGCTTAAAACCACCCCTTACTCTTCTTCTCAAGTTCTGGATCCACCACTGATTAGTAGGCAAGATGTCTTGTAACGGCCTGTGGCGTTACTGAGGATATCTGTCACATCTATGCGGGGACAGGGGAAGTAGTGGGTGCGAATTTTTACTCTTATATTTAGGCACGCACCCAAACTCAATAACCAAATTTGCATATTTCAAATTTAGTTTCTTCTTTATGAACTATATTAACAAATGATTGTGCCTTTAATATAGCAAGAAGTCTGTCCTTGATAACTAAGTGGAGAATGATCAAATGAACTATTTAGGTAAATAAGAAATTTAAAGGAAACTGAACCAGCCTCAAACCAAAACTTATTGGGTTTAGGATTTTTGATTGATTCTAGCACGTAGTCTAACAACGCTACCGAAAATTCTCTTTTGGTATTTTGTAGTTTCACTTCTGTAGTTTAATTTTTTATTGATGAAAAATGTTGTGTCCAATCATTCAGTAGAGAAAGAGTTTAGACTTCATCTTTTGGCCATAAATAGACCTCAATAAGATATAAAAAACCTCAAAAAGATAACTCCTCTTAACGATTCTGTCTGAAATTACAGGCATTTTACTCGAATTTTTGGCTATGGGATGGTATTTATCAACAAATCAAATGACGATGTATCGATTTGAGTTTTTGCCCAAAGACCGGTCTGGTTGTGACTAGAATACTCTGAAATTTTTAGCTTTAAATCACCTTTCCTTCTCGAAATTTCAAAGTCCCAAATAATCATACATATCTCATAAGAGATGCTAGATTTCTCCTTTTTTAGAGACTTTGAAATTTCGAGAAGGGAAGATGATTTAAAGCTGAAAATTTCAGAGTATTCTACTCGTGACCAGACTTCTCTTTGGGTAAAATCTCAGGTCGATACATCGTCATTCGATTTGTTGGTAAACACAATCCCATAATCGAAAATTCGGGTAAAATGCCTGAAGCTTCAGACAGAATCGCTAAGGAGAGTTATCCTTTTAAGGTTCTTCATATCTTATTGAGGTCTATTTGTGGCCAAAAGATAAAGTCTAAACTCGTCTATCATCTCGAGAGGTTCTCTTGTTAGATAAAAACAACCCAAACAGTTTGGACGGATGCCTACTTATATTGCAACACCTTTTAGATCGTATTTCACAAAGATTCTCGTATCAAAATGGCAACGATATGATATTTAAATTAATGAAAGTGAAATTTTCCGTTTTTAGAACACTTATAAAATCTTAAGAGAGATTTTATGAACCTACCGAGCATCCATCGATAGGGTCATTTTATGGTAGGATTTCACATATCTTTTTATTATCAATCGACTCGCCTTTTCAAATTGTGGTTATGGTAAAAATTTTAGGCTTCTGTGATGTAATCTGATGGAGCTACAGGCATTGAAACATGAAAGATTCTGGAAAAACGATACAAAATGATAAAAACCGGTCTTTATCGGCATTTTCCCTCTATCTTCGTCATTTTTCATTTGTTTTTTTTCGCGGAACATCTCATTCAAAAAAGCTTCTAAAATTGAACAAAAACGCCTTTTACAGCTCTTTCAAAAAGTCGAGTTTTCATACTAAAATAATAGCTTTTTTTATAAAACTGCATATTTTTTACTATGATAGTTATTTAGGGAGCACTTTAATACACTGTGTCTGATAGAGAATTTCGTGCTCTACAAAACTCTTATAAAGACTTCAAAAGTGAAGAACAAGAAAGACACCCGAGCTTCTCAAAAAAAACCAAAATAATGCAATTCTCAACAAAAGTCAACTTTTATCATGAAAATTAAATACCTATATCAATTCTAACTTAAAAGACTAATAAAGACATGTATTATTCTGAAGCTCTGTTCAAAACTTAGTTGCTTTGTAAACGATAGACAAATTCTTATTTGCAATAAGCCGACATTATAAAACATCGAATACTTTAAAATTTAACGAATCAGCCAATATAGTTTTAATCTGCAGAAGCAATTAGTCATTTTCTATGAAGTGAAACTGTAGTTTGATTTTCTGCAAAAAAACTTTTTTGTAAAATGAATGAGATCAATATTAATTCAAAAAAATTGAGATGAAGAGGGAAACATTGCACTCCAGGTAGCTCGAAGCAACTCTTAAAAAGACTTCGAGTAGGTTAAGTTACAAAGTACGCTGTTTCCCCCTTGAGAGAAGTACATTAAAAACAAATCACATGCACCGTGACTATGATATTGTCACTGTTCATCAACAAATATACAATCGACAATGTTAAATATTTATTTCTTTTTCTCCGACGACTATGACGTACAGCAGACCGCCTGTGAATGAATGAATAAAAAAACAATTTTCGCTTTTTCCTGTATCATTCGTAAGCGTATCATTATCGAAAATTATTCTGTGCAAGTGAGACAGTTGTATTTGTTATTTTATCATCATTAATTACACATTGTTATTTTTATATTGTATTTGCTTTTGAAATCGAATCGTATTTTTTTACTCCTTTGTAATCAAAGTCTTGATTTTATTTACAATATTTCTTCTGATAAGCATTTTACCGTTTGATCGCTTTAACAGAAACTTCTATTTCATCTCCCAGAAAAGCTAACTGATTAAACTTTTTTCGTTTCTGTTTACAACAGAAGTACAAGACTTTTCATAAAAATATCTGTTGTCAAAATACAACGAGAATATTATCATAAAGCTTTCGTATAAGTAAATAGAAAAAACTCTGCAGTTTTATTCAACGTGACATCTATAGAGAAACGGCTACTACGAGTTCTAGCACTACCAATCGATTCACCTTTTTTTCGATTACTAAATGAAAATGCGATTTGATTTTACATTGTTTTTCAGAATTGTGTTATCCACTTAAAAACTCACGATGTCTTCCCAACTGCATTGGAACTAGGGCTTCTTCAAAGCATTCAGTGTACAGAGAAAAAAAATTATTCATATAAAACAGTAGTGTAGAACACCCCATGCAAAATTTTTGCCAATTTAACGAAGCTTTGTGACGTGAAAATTCGTTAAAAATTTAACGATTTAACGAAAAAAGATGTTACCTTTTTGACTGTAAAAACGCGTTAAAAGTGCACAAAATTTAGGACATTCTAGTCATAGGTAGGACTATCTTTGGACAAGATTTCAGATCAAAATATCAACGTTCGAGTTTTTGCGAGATAACATATCAAAGGTAAAAGTTTCAGTAAAATGACTATAATACTTCGAGAAAGAGTTAGTGGCTAATAATACTTTTAGGTTTTGACAATCTCACTATAGCCTATCAAATGATATATGAATAATTGGAATCCGAGTGTACCATCTAAATAGTGTTCCTCGTGAGCTCTAAAAAATGAGCTATGTATGAACTGATTTGAAGATGTTACATTTTCTGGTAACCATGGCCCACCATTGCAATTTTGTAGAATCTATCAATATTCTTAACTTTTGTTCGTGTTGCACACTTTTTTTTCTAATTTTTGAGATCACTAATCGATAGAGCTTGAAAAACTACAATTATGGTCAAAATTTGACATTGCTTCAAAACTGTCTTCATAAAAAGTTATGAAGATAAAGATCTATGCACTTAATAAACAATCAATTTTTTCTCCAAAGTCATCGTACTTTTGTATAGATTACATTTTTCCAACGTAAAACGTTCAGATTCGTAAAGGACTTGAAATTTTGAGTTAGAAAAAAAAAATAGTTTTCACTAAATTTTGAAGAACGGTTATTCTGTAAGGGTCTCAATAATGGCAAATGAAACTCAGAGAGTGATTAGAACTATATAAGAAATGTAGCAGTTTTGAGGGATCTTATCATAATATTCGTAATCAGCATCCCTGAATCTACAAGCACAACTGGTTTTTACTCGTGAAAAAAGAAATTTTTTTCCATAGTGTCTGTAAGAACATCAGGCACAAAAATCATAAGTGTCGTTTTTCGCTAAATAAAGTTGAAAAAAGCAATTAGAAAGAATTTCTCATTCCAATGTAATAGAAATAAATCAATTCTCATGAGGGCGAGAAATCAGCCTTATCCGTCCTACTCCTTTCGTAGTGCACCTGTCAAAGTCAGCTAAAGTTCCACTATCTGAAAGTTTTGAAAATTTTGAAAACTTTTACGGGTTTCAAAATTCGCACAAATTGATGTATGCATAAATAAAAATATACAATCATTTATAGATACCTTTTGTATATGCGTCTATGAAACAGTTAGATTCGGTAGAAAATATTTTCCTTCATATTGGTCTAGCTTCTTACGATGTCTGTCTGTTCCATTCTTCGTATTCGATAAATATGAATAACTCATGTTCTTCACACTGATTTAATGTGTTGATCTAAGGTCGGAATGACTGAAATGAATCAAGAAAAACGGTCACAGTTATCGGGTATTTCTCTCAAGAAATATGTTCCCACTTTTGCGAATTCAGACCTTCTGTGTTCTCGACGTTCATCTTCACCGTCAATCAATATGATTTCAGACTTCTTGTAATGTTTTGCTACAAATGAAAGCAAAGAATTGTGGCGGATAATCGATCCAAATACTATCAAAGTATATTGCCGACGACGAATGTTGGACTTAACAATATTTTCGGTTGATAATTCACTAATATCTCGTTGAAATAAATGTGCATATTTTCTCAGCGACAGTGCAAAACCATATCCAAAACCATACAATCGCTCACCATAATAATTTGTTGTTTCTTCTAATGACCACATTCTATTACTAGAATACCGGTAAAGATAAGGTGGTGGATCGTATACATGAAGTTGGCCTTCAAAGGTTAAGATGAAACCATGTAACATAAATTCTTTCATGTAATCGCAATGACTATGGGCTATATATAGAATAGAGTGCTTTTCTGATGAATTATAATATTTGTAGTTTACAGTCCGAAGGATATATTCTACTAACTTTCTTGTCGTCAATCGGTGTCTAGAATAGTAAATTAATCGATGAAGCAATAGTTGATATTTAGTAAAGTTAAATCGCTCATAATCTAACGTTAAGTTAATTCTGTTGATGCCATCGATGGATTTGGCATCATTTAATAATGTCTTTGGCAAGTGTTTCATAGTTAAATCATCTGCTTTTTCCAAGTTGTCGAAGTACGGCATCGTGCCAGCTGAAATAATTTCATAGTGTCTGTTGCAGTCCCAACCACCTTTTTTTACTGTCACTGCAAAGTATGAAGCACTATATAAACGTCTATAGTCAAGTTCATGACCAAATTCAAACTTGTACGTTTCCTTTTTACCAGGAATTAGATCGCTAAAATCTTTTGTTTTTCTCGGAATGCAAGTTTGCATAACGACGCGATTTTCATCATGAATAAATATGTTTCTGGGTATTGTATTCAAGAGGAAATGTTCATTAAATCCAAATGACAAGGGATAATATTCGACCTGCAATTTGTGATTATCATCAGAAGAGTGACCATCCGGTGCGCGATATGGGCAAATTTTAGGTTTAGGATCTTCAGCTATCAAGCGATTAGTTAATTCATCTTCTCCTAAGTCAATATTGAGGTGTTCTCGTTGTTGCCATGTCATCTTTTTGATATCTATGACTTGATTTGATGAAGAAATAGGATAAAGAACCGTACATTCAACTATGCAATGCGGTTCTATACATGGTACTGGAACAGTATTTTCCGGTTTTATTTCAGAAAAATCGCTTGCATTAAACTTCGCTTGGCTTGATAAAACTGTGTTGGTAGGTTCTGATTCGGGTCGTATAGCAACAAATAGCAGAATACATAGCATCAATACAACGATAAGTGGCCAAAGTTTACTAATGAACTTTCTTAGAATCATATTTGATAGCTATTTGAATAATATAAATGATATGTACAATCTATTGCTCATTTGCCTAGCTATCTACAATAAAAGATAGTTGAAGTACAAAAATTCATGAGTTTCTGATTGTACATAATATTTTGGATCATTTGTTGTGAACTCGTTTTATTCAAGTTTGAGCTAGAAAGTATCTTGTTGTCTTTGATATTTTTGCATTCGGTTGGAAATTACGAAGCAGAAGTACAGTTGAAAATCGTGGCTATTGAAAGAATAATTTACTGCTAGAGCTTGAAAGTGAGTTGGCAAAACAGATTCAGTAGACAACCCATTGGTACTGTCAAGTATACAAGTTATCATTTCTGCAAATAAAAAGAGGAATGTGATCCTTTAACAATGAGTCATGCATGAGTATAGCATCACACAATTAAAGTGTTACTAATAGAAAACGAAGATTTCAGATGAAGATTGAAAAATGTCGAGAATGATTCGAAAGAATATCAACTAAATTCATTCCTTTTTATGGTTTGGGTTGATAACTGACGAAGACAAGGGTTACGATCAACTAAATCTTTTGTACAATCTTATTTGCATTTTTTAGTAGTCATACACTCAAACACAAATTTGCCAGAACTTTCGCTGTTGACCTGCCTTTTATAGTTTCATGTGCTAGTCTTCAGCTGAAACTCAAAACGTGGCAAGTTCATATCAACCCTCAAGACCTGTAACTAAATTCATCATGTAGTTCTTTTGAGTTATCTATTAGCTTCCTAAAATTGACACTATTACAATGTTAGCCAAGATGGATGTGAGAAATATTCCATAAAAAAACGAAGAATCTGAAAACATGATGAATTTCAAAGTTTTAAGTTTTACTTACGACAGAAGATCATTCAGTTTTGTCATACTCCACTTAAAACATATCAAGATCTTAAACTTTGTTACCAGTAGTCTATAACGCATTTACTTATTTGACATGCATAAAATCGGACTATTTTGGATCAGTAAAGTATTTTTATTTTTTATTTCATATTTCATCGTCAAGAAAAATTATATACACACCAGTCGATAGAGGCCTCTTTGCACTATAAAATCGAATTTCGGATTTCATTCTCTAATTTCAATGCAGATTACAATAGCAAAAAAAGGTGTTAACATAATTCCTCCAGAATTAAAATGTGTAACATGATATATCCATTGTCACTAATTTACTAAAAACTCGTCTTTTCATGTGTACTTGACTATGTTTCTGTGTTATTTCTTACTTTAGAGCATAGAAGTTTAACGAGGAAATACCCCATGGGTATTTTAACTAGATTTGCGTTATACATCACCTCTCATAGTACCATAAAGTTGTCTATCACAATATGTGCCTGTATTCCAGACCGTGCTTTGCATGCCCTATAACGATCTTTAGAATCTGTTCATCGGTTACGGTCTGTGATGTTATCGATCAAGGCCTGTAATGCTGTGGATCATGGTCTGTAAAGGTTAACTAATTAATTAAGATGTTGGTCACGATCTGTGACGATGTCTATCGCGTCTGTGGGGGTGGAGAATGCGGTTAGTGGATGCAAATTTCTATCCCTATACACTTCAACACTCCTTTCAGATTATGTTTCACAAAATACTGTGCTTTTCATACGATCTCGATCCTCTGAGTTCACTAGTGTTTCGATGAGGGTCAGACAAAATAGCGATTCGCAAAAAAACTAATCGTATAAAAAGATCATCTATCCAGTTTTTGGTTGAAGAATCTATAAAAGTTTTTCTCACAACATCCGATGGTTGACATAGGTCTCTCACAAAAATGCTAAATCAAATAAATTTTCCGTTCATTACAAAGTCGCTTCCGGCCAAATTGCCTTGATAAAGATGAAAAGCAAAATTTGATGTTCGAATAGTATTTAGTGTTGAGAAACTAGGTCAAAAAGTCTACATTACATTTTTCAATAAGATGCTACTTTTCGAACAAACTCAGTAATCTCGTAAAATTCATCAAGAATATAAAGTACATTATTAAGTTTTGATCTTTATTGAATTAATACATCGAGAGTGATTCTGCATTGAGGAACTATCTTAGAATCATGAATATTTAATACATTCAATCAGAATATATCTCTTTGAGATATGTTTTAATTGCGCTTGAAATTAACTACACATAATTTCGACTGCTTTTTCTATGAACAATCTCACAGTTTCAGTAGATTCCAACAGAAAAAGGCGAATTTCGTGGAGATTAGAAAATACAATGCTTTTGAAGGTAATACTCTTCGATTTTGGTTGCAGAAGAAAATAGCTCATATGAAACTGTTTATTCTCAAATATTCTGTTTCTCAAGTCATTGTATATGAGTCACAACCAATTATGATCCACCGAGAAGCTGAAGTTTGTTGATATTATTTTTTACGGCAGATAGACTTAAGAAATTTAGGTAGAAACAAAACATTTCACCTGAAATAGAAGATTTTTTCTCTAGATATAGACAGTTCAATTACGAGAAAGGTTATATTTGACGAGTACTTTCTAGAACAACAGTAAATTTCCATTTTCTAAACCATGAGAAAAGTTTTTCGCTGGATATGTTTAATTGGCAAAATATACTATTTTTAGAACGTGCCTGTACATAATTAGGACAAGTCGGTTGAATTAGCGCGATGGATTAGCGTGGAAATAGTCTCATCTGAATGCGCAAAATCAAAATGCCTCTAGTACAGTTTTTCCAAAAGTTTTCAATGCTGAATTTCGATACAAAAAAAATTTTCAGTAATATTTCGTTATTTTTATACAAAAACGACCTGTTTTGAAACATGATATACTCCATATTTTTAACATATCATTATTATTAGTTCTTATCTTGCAAAAAATAACTGCATGTGCTGAGTTGTCGATAAGATCTTCTACTGCTTTTCCCTAGACTATAAGTATAGGGTCTATAAACAGGAATTCATCTTACTGCATATATCGCTTTTGTCGATAACAAGGCACAAACGACCACATAACTATGGGACAAATGATCTTTTTTTAGCACAAATGGGTATTTTTTTGGCAAAATGTTATCACTTGTACATTAAATAATGCGTAGATGGTTTATCACCATCATCAATGAACGCGATAATTTGTGCAAAATTTCAATTGAAATCTGTGCACATTGATATGATCATCAACGGAATGATACTGACTTTGAAATCTTTTCCATTTATCAAGTCTTACAACCTCCAATCATACAGAATTATGATCCAAACGAAATTTTTTTCTTTTACAACAACACTTCGAAAATCTTTTGTTTTATTTGTGTATAACAACAAAATGATCTATAACTGTGTAAGTTAGTAGTACTTAAAAAATGTAAACGTATTTTCTAACTGATAATATATAATATAATAGCTTATCATTAGAGAGAGCCTTTTTATGAAAAAAAATAAACATTACGAAAATATATTCAGAGACAAACGATGCTCGATTAATAATAATATTTTTTATTTAATGTAGAATCATCCTTTATCCTACAATGTTATGTCATTTTATTCGTCCTATGACGAGGAAAAAAGTTACATATCCATTTAAAAAACCATTTGACTATTGATGAAAATAAGCCATTTTTTCCTATCAATGGGCTAATATCTAGAAAAATGGGATTGTATTTTGAGATTTTGTTTACAAAAAGTTTGTGTTTATCGGAAATAAACATCATATTCGGAATCAGCGCATTGAAATACACCAAAAACTCTGTATGCCATTGAAAAAGAAAATCCTAACAAAATTTGACCTGTCTCGGACTACAGGATAAAATTGATGAAAAAACCGCCGGGGGGGGGGGGGAATAGTACAGGTCAAATTTCGTTAGAAACTTTTTTTCGATGAGATACCGAGTTTTTGGTGTATTGCGATACGCTCATTCCGAATATGATGTTTATTTCCGATAAACACAAACTCTTTGTAAACAAAATCTCGAAATACAGTCCCGTTTTATTTCATAATAACCCATTGAGGGAATCGGATAGTTGAACACGAGGAAAGATGAGCACGGAAACTTGAGTACAGGGAAAGTTCAGCACGAGGAGACAAGCATAAAAAATAAAATCAACACATATGGTTTTTATTCACCAGTACCCATCATCCAGGAATTGATAATTTAACAAAAATGAAGCGCTTCAAAAGGTATGTAACGAGAACGTAAAGGACGAGCGGAAATAGGGAAAAGTGAGGGTGATAGAAAAAAGGCGAGGCAAGCGAATGTGATTGAGAAAGATGGGACGTGGCAAGGCAGAATGGAGAGATATGAGAGGGAAGAGAGACTAAGGAGAGAGGAGCGTCAGGATAGAATATAGAGATCTGAAAGAGATTAAAGAGAGAACAACGAAGAAGTGGATGAAACAAATAGAGGAAGGCTTGAGACATATTCGGGAGAAGAGAGAGATAGGACAGGTCAAGGGGGGACGAGAGGAAGAAAGAGGAGAATGAAGGAGGGAGAAAGGATGGTGAGAACGCAAGAAAAAGGAAGAAGCCAATGAAGACAGAGGGAGGATAGGGAGAGAGTGAGGGGGGGGAGGGAAGACAGGAAACCGAAAGCTACGAGGAAGTGAAGTAGC
>JAJEKB010021049.1:406386-421153 GCA_022393335.1 Macrotrachela quadricornifera
AAAAAGGAAGAAGCCAATGAAGACAGAGGGAGGATAGGTAGAGAGTGTGGTGGGGGAGGAAAGACAGGGAACCGAAAGCTACGAGGAAGTGAAGTAGCGAGAGGAAGAGTAAAGAGAGAGAAATGAATGAGAGAGAGGAGAGAGACCGGAAGAAAGGAAGAGAGAAGAGAAGTGGTAGAGGTGGATTGGCGAGAGTGAGAGCGGGAGGAAGAGGATCGAGAATAGTAAGAATTATGATCTTTGAAAGTCGAATACTTAAAGTGTCTCTTGAATTTCTTGGACCTTCAGTTTCTGAATATCTCGTCTCACCTTGTGAAGCCTCACGTTCAATTTTCACTTTGTATACATCATGTATAAGCTAACTTTATTGTTTTGTGCTCATCTTTCCTCGTGCTCAACTTTCACCAACCCAATATATAAGTACCTATTGTAAATTACTGCTCGCTGCGTCCACTTTTCTATTAGTCGAAAAACGACTCAATTGGACGGCAACAAATTGTACCTCGTTTATTCCATGAGTATTCGTGGGAGAGTCTATAAGCACTTTTGCAGAGCACCTATAACAACATCACATTGGCTGGAACAATCCTACGTTTCATCCTTATCTTCACGGAGAAAATCGCCTCGAAATCTGATTGGCTGCTACAAAAGAGTTTCAACCAATTAGATTTCAAGGCATTTTTTTCCAGCAAGATACGGACGGAACATAGGGTTGTTCAGGCCAATTTGAGGTTATTAAAAGTGCTCTACAAAAATCTCCATAGAATTTCCCGCGGTTATCTGTGAAATAAGCGAGTTACAATTTGCTGCCGTTTAATTGGCCCATTTTTCGACTAAAGTCCTCGACACATTAGAAGATCCGAGATCTTCTATTCTGTGTTATGGTCCCCAAGTTACAAAGGCGGTCTTCTATTGCGTCCCTAGAAAAAGTCAACGTTTTTGACGATCTCAACGGAAAATTCTAATTTCAAACCTTTTTTTATCCAATACATTGTTGGTAAATATGTTTATTTTGCTTATATCGTGCTCACACAATGGAAAGTATTCATCACATTGAAATAAAACGCATGTCTTATCTTTATTCGACCATAAATTTGATGCAAAGTATAATAGTATTGAAATAAAGAGGAGAAATAATTTTATCTGAGAGTAAAAATCACTTAAAGTAAATAATAAGATTTAATATTTTTCTGTGAAATTTATTTATTTTAGTTGCTTATGTTGAGAATTGGCTTGCATTAATAAACTGGTTCAAAATGAAAAGTATCATCAGCGTGGTTATTAGTATCTAGCTACTTGAAATGAATACGGTTGTGTTAAAAGAAACAATTTGCACAAAAAGGATCAGCTGAATACATGTTGAGAATAATTTTAGAATCTTATGTGTCTGTGTTGAAAAGTATCTGGGCATGTTTATGTAAAACGAAAATGTCCTCAGACATAACAGGGACATTTCACAAAATGAATCTCGTTGCATTTTCTTACAAATATACTTTTCCAAATTATAAATGAGATCTTCCGTGATAAGAACGTGTTGAAAATTCCAAAAGAAAGTGTACAAACGAAGCGAAGTATTCGGTAATGGACATCAGGTTTTTTACCAAAGATGTTCTCATTCCAGAAAGATCTCTTCATGTACAACAGGTTTGAGTGCACATTACGTTAATTAGGTCCTGTGGCTGTTAAAACAAATATTTTCAGGAAGAATATCTAACAGACTTCTTCACAACACGACGCAAAGGAGCATTAAAATGATCTCAGGACACGCTTTGTAATATACAAAAAAAAAATTATTTATTACTTGTTCTTTGCTATTAGATCTTCTTCGTAGCTTGTCCAACTGAGGGCTGACACGCTGCTAAGACGAGGAAAGTAAAATATTGTGTATAATAAAATAACTTAGATATTAACCGGTACATAAATGCTAAAAAACAATCTATTTTCAGAAGGGTCTTCTAAGCTGTCTTTAGCTTCGTTTCTCTAAGGGAGTCTTCTATTATGCAGGGGTCTTCTGATGTGTTGATGGCTTTAATAGGAAAGCGGGCGCCACGACCAGTAATTTATGATAGGTACTTAGTTATTAGTAAAGTAAATGTATAGTGCCACTCCTACGTCGAGAACCTAAGGCTATCCCTATAGTATAGCAGTTGAGGACTTAAAAATACCCTCATAATATAGGACTTGAAGACTTAAAAATACCCTCCTAACATGACTATCCAAGACTATGTCACCATATCTACTTTAACTTTGATTGGTTAAATTAAAGTTAAAGTAACACCTCTATTCTGAAACTTTTGTTTTATATTTCGTGAAGTCCAACTACAGTTTCGAATAGAGCAAAAAAACTGGTCTTAAATTATATACAAAATCCGCAAACAAGTGTATTCTTCATCAGGAAAAAATATCATCTTTAAGACCATGCTTTAGGAATTGGTGCATCTCTAGTTCTATGGTCTAAAATAAGGAATAATGCGGAGGTATACTCACGTATACATAAAAAGACAAGTTTGTAGGGAACTAACAACAATGGATGTATTGTGTTTCACATTTTGATCCCGCGAGGAATTGTGATAACGACTTTTTATCATATCAACTTTGATCTTACAGATTCTGATGTAGCTGGATAAGCTCTATTTAAGGGTATGTAATTTGAGGAAATATATCTTCTGCTACAAATTTGCGCTGAGTATAATGTACATCGCGCAAACCGTTGTTAAGTTTTTGTATCTTTACACACATCCAGGTATGGCAAAGGTTTCACATAACTTACTGATGCTCTATACGAAGTGGTTTGCTTTGAAAGCAAAAAACTACTGGAGGAAGATCTGGTGCCTTATCATTATGTCACTACTTATTCTGTACTTGATTTATATAAAGCTTCTTTTTATTGACTTAAACAATATGGTTGAATATCCATTCCCCGATACATTTTGGCACGATGTGATTGATCCCACACTACTACCAACCAGAAGCTATGTTAACAAAACCAGCCTCAAAGAAATGTCCATTGTAATCGGAGCTTGTTGTAGAGATGTTCAGTCGTTCATTCCTGGTTTTCGAAAAAATGTCGAGAAATTAGTCAGTGTCTTCAAAACCTATCGAATCTTGCTTGGTGAATCCGATTCTACCGATGGCTCTCTTAACTTGTTACAACAATGGTCACAGCAGGACAGTCATGTCAAAGTATACTCGTACGGACATATGAGACGAACAATTCATCTACGAACTGAGCGAATTGCTTACTGTCGAAATGATCTACTGAGAATTTTACAAACAGATGCAACTCTGAGAAAGAGTGAATTTTATTTTGTCATGGATGCTGATAAAAACGCTGATTTGACACTCACGATGGCTAGCTTTCTGACAAACTTCGCATATCCTCAGAATAGCTGGGCAGTCATGACAGCATCTCAACTTGGCTGTTACTATGACATTTGGGCACTCAGATCGACTATTGTCAATTATGATTGTTGGAAAATGGTGAATCGTTTTTGGGACAGAAAACTAGCAAGAAAGGCTTTTGTTACCGTTCATCAGAAACCGATACCAGTTAATCATAATTTGATTCCAGTCTTCTCAGCATTCGGCGGTTTTGCTATCTATCAAACACGGTACTTGAGAAACTGCACCTACTCTGGTTATTTAGGAAAATATGAGGTGTGTGAACATGTTTCCTTTCATGAATGTATATATAGGAATGGAGGTGCAATTTTTATAAATCCAGCCTTTGTTATCGCTCATGTAGAACGAGATTTTAACGTATGCGTTGAGTGAAATGTTTCTTAAAAAAATCCGTACTTTAAATTAGTCGAATAAAATATTAAATAACGATTGATGAAGACGATACAAACTAAATACACATTATAAATGATAGAAAATACGCATAAAGAATGCTTTAGCATTTCCAAGTTGTTAGAGGATGACACACATTATTCTCTCTTCTTTCATATGTATGTTTTTTTTCTGTTTAACCATTTGCTTACTGTTGATGATGTGAAAATATAGAATGACTTCATTTAGGGCTGTCACATCTTAATTTTCAAATGAGATACAGATGCAGTATAAATTTTTCATCAATTGGTACATCGTTCAGATGCATAATGTTTTTCGGAAAGAGAAAGATTAGTTTGAAGAAACTGCTGAACGAGGCTTCTTTTCTTAAGATAGGATTCTTGAGTCTACCACCAACATTGTCATTTGACAAATTTTAAAAATACGATATTTTTGCACTAAATGAAAGACCATGTTTCAAACCTACAAATCCAAAATCTCAGCTCACTCTCAACGTGTCTTGAAGACTTATAAATACAACAATGATGATGAGTCTGGATGGTTTAGGTCAATGTGTCAATTTGTTCATGCTGGTGATATTCGATCGATTTCTTTCCAACATTACCAGCTATCTTGTACTATAATATCCTCAAAAGAGAGAGAATTTTTCCCTCTATCGAGCTGTATATAGGGCATTGTTATGAAAGCTTCATGAGGTTAAAGAAAGTGAATCTACTGAAGATGGATCACTAAAAAAATCAAATTTTCCAATAAAGGGTGGTCATAAAGCTTCGACCCCTTTCTGTAAATTGATGTTATCTACATGAATGCACATATGGACAGTTGATTGAAATAAACAGTTTTGTAGAGAATGAGAAAAGCTATCATTTGAAAAAAAATGATTGAAATTGTGTCGTAGCTATGAAAAGTTGTGATCCTTTCATTCATGGTGACTAAGCAAAAAACCATCTCATTTTTTGAAAAAAATTTGCTTGTAATATGTGAAGTAAAATATGATTTTTCTAGATATTTTTATATGGTTCGATAGAGTTCGGCGAGCTATACAAGAATACGGATATCAAAAAAATTTTGCTGCTGTTTTCAATACAAAACTCTAAAGAAATTAAGAAGACTGATAAAAATTTCACGTATCTAGCATAAGCAAGCATATGCTGAACTTTTAATAGTTTCAGCTGATCGATTGTTCCATCTGTTCAGGAAGGTCGGAATGGTTATTTGTAGCTTCAATAAATGACATTGTATCTCGAAACATAAATTAATAGTCGATCAGCTAGAGTTATTGGAAGTCAAGCGTATTCTCTGACGCAAGATATGTCATGTTTTTATTAGACTTTCTAATTTCTTCCAAGTATTGTATTGAAAGGAGGACCGGACTCTTTGTTCGATATTCATATTCTTGTAGAGCTTGTCAAACTCCATCGGATCATGTAAAATTATCTAGTAGAAATTTGTAGAAAACAATGCTTCACTCGACTTAAATAATTCAAAAATTAAAGTACTTTTTTTTTCAAAAAATGCAACGTGTTTTTGCTTAGTCACCATGAATAAAACGATCACAACTTTTCATAGCTACGACACAATTTCAATCATTTTTTTTTCACATGATGGCTCTTCTCATTCTCTACAAAACTGTTTATTTCAATCAACTATCCATATGTGCATTTATGCAGATAGCATGAATTTACAGAAAGGGGTCGAAGCTTTATACCACCCTTTAGTATTTTGGTTTAAAATAGACCAAGAAAGTTGTTTTCCATTTTTTTGATTTTATATTCCGAAAAAGTGTGAAAAACTCAACGGGAAAAAAGCACATTGTCGGATCGCTGGATCATACGGATTGTTAGATCATCACGGTATCGTACGCGTCGTCGATACGAATGTTCCGCTGACTGTATCCTCACGTCCTCAAGTCCTATTATATAGGAGTACCTATAGGTCCCCAAGATCTATATTTTGGGTGTCCTCAAGTCATATTTTTTGAAGGTATGCTTAATCTCACAAGTTCTATCTTTCGAAGATACCCTTAGGTCCTCTAGTACTATAATAGAGGAGTATCATCAGGTGCTCTGTTTTAGAGGCACCTAATAAATCCCTAAGTATTGTATTTGGAGGTATTCATAGGTTTTGAAGTCTTATATCTTGGAGGTACCCTTATGTTCTCAAATACTATATTTTAGAGGTAACCTTAGGTATTTAAATACTATTATATAGGGATAGTCATTAGAGACCTGCGTTCGAATCTGAAACCCCACTATGACTCCGATTTCGCCGGGGTCGGAGTCAGAAAAGTAAAAATTTTCGAAATCTGAATTGGAATCGAAGTCAACGAAAAAATTTTCGGAGTCACAACTGCAGTCAAAATTATTGCACACCATATAATCTCTCGAGATCAAAAATGTTAAAAAAATGCAAACCTCGCATTCTGCTTAGATTGTGTTATCATATGATTAGTAATACATGATTACATATATATCTCATTACACTACTTAATTAAAGACGTAACTTAATCTCATTCTTTATCGTTTTTACTTTTTTATATATTTTTGAAACATAGGCATACATGAAACTCAATATTTTCATAGTCATTGAGGAATTCTATGAAAACGGATTGTTTAAGGTATTTGACTACACTACCCAAAATTTGGCTATAGAATGCATAGGTAAAGAGAAACTTATTCTGTGATTTTGAGCTCTCGTCCTAGTGAGTTAAAGTGCGCATTTTAAAACTAAGAACGAATCCTTTTGCGTTGGGGATGGATAAACTTAAGCTCACATTGTTAAAAATTTTTCAGAGTTTGTCAGAATCAGACTCAGACTCAGAAGACTAAAAACTTTCGAAATCGGAGTTGGAATTGTAGTCAACAGTAAAAAAATTTCGGAGTTGGAGTCTGGTTTCGGAGTCATAAAAGTTGACACCGCAGGTCCTCGGTGCTCATTAGTCCTCAAGTCCCATATTTCGGAACTACCCTTAAGTCCTTGAGTACTATATTTTAGAGGTACCCTTAGTTTCCCAAGTTCTACTATAGGGCGATACTCATAGATCCTCAAAGGCTATGCTGTAAGGATATCCTTAGATCCTCAAGGGCTACTATATGGGGTGCACATAAATGCTGAAGAGCTATGCTATGAAGTACTCATAGGCTGTCCAGAGTCATGCTATAGAGATCCTATGGGATACCCACAGCTCCTTCGATGCTGTTATACAAGGGTACCTATAGACTATTGAGAACCTCCATGGAGTAGCTCTGGAGGATCCAACAGTAATCGACAGGATAGTCCTTGAGAACCTAAAAATTCTCTGCACAGCAGCTCTGAGGATTGAACGATATCTCTGTAGAATAGCCTTTGTGAATCCACGAATATAAAAGACGATCTGAAAGTCTTGGTACTTCTCAGAAAAAATTATTCGTTCTTTCTTATAGTAAACTCTAAAATGCTCAAACTTTGCGATCTTACTCCTTGTAACGTAGCGAATATTTTCCTAAACTTTCAACTCTCCATTCTGACAAATAAGAGATTTGTATAGATTAACATTCTTGAAATCTTATTTTTGTTCATGTCGCAAAAATAATGATTGGCGCATAAGACATGTAAATGGATTGCCTTTACATTTCATTTTCCCACCACTTGATACGTTGTATTAGGAAAACAAAATATACTTCTTACGAAGAAAAAGAAGGATATTTTTTACCACGTAATACACTTTATTAAAAAAACAAAATATACCACAAGATGCAGCGTGAAAAGAACTACAATCAACAAAAGAGAGCTTGTTTTATAGTTGCACTTTTCGTTTTCAAAATGGACAAAATTCTGTACAGCTAACGCTACTAAAAACTTTTTCATTTCGAAAAGTGAAAAATTGGTGCCTTCGACTTTTATATATTTTGAAAAGAAAAAGTGTAACTATAGAACAAGCTCTCTTTTCTGGATTGCAGTTCTTCTCACGCTGCATCTTGTGGTATATTCTATTTTGTGAAACATAATCTGAAGAGAGTGTTGAAGTGTTTAGGGGTAGAAATTTGCACCCATACCCTCCCTCTCATAGTGGACAGCCAGACGACAAAATCGATTTTCGAGATTTGAACTCATATCGTAGCTAGCATTGAAGTTGCTGTGATCTTCCAGTTGACTGCATTCCACATAATAATTGTAAGCAAGTATCTGTTGAGTTGCAAGCGTCACAAGGTACGCAAAATAGGTAAATATCACTAATAGGATCCTATAAGTAAAATGTATATTTAAAAATTGAGAATCTAGTTATATTCGTCAGTTCTAATATAGTTATGCAGTGTTATATGTTTACGATATATTACAGGCCGTTCGGACGTCTTGCAGTTCTTTGGGCTATAATAAGATTAAAAGCTCATCATCAGTATAGTGAAAAATAGTTATTGCTCCACGATGCAGTTTGTTTGCCAGATTTTGCTGGAGCTTTAATTCAAGTTTTGATTTGTTATTTAAGAGAGCTAGTCATCAAATATTTTCAGTGAATACTCAAAGATGCTCCCTTAAACTCTTGTTGAGATATATGATCGTTTCGGCATCTTCTGACACAACACCATGGTCCCCCATCAGGTTCACCTGAAAAGGCATCTTTCGAATTTCGACTTGAAACTTTGCACAGAGAGAGATCTCAATGAGATCAGTTAATTCTGAAAGTTAGAAATTTCTTGGTTGCTCCTATTCTTAAATATGAACACTTAACATTTTGTGACATAAGCGCTGTGAAAAAGACTATATTTCTCATACCTGCATCTAGGGATAGAAGCAACCCCAAAACCTGATACTTTCAGAATAAACTACTCTTGTTGAGAAATTTCTCTATGCGAAGTTTCAAGTCGAAAATTGATTTTTTCGGTGAACCTGGGGGGGACCACGGCTTTTTGTTAAAGATTACCAAAATAAATAAATATCTCAATAGAAATAAGCTAGGAGCACGAATTCTTCTCAAGATATTTACATCTCACAAGAACCTATATAGTGCATATAGTGTTGACTCAAAAGCGATTTAGCATCTCTGAATTGCTTCTGACCCCCTTGTTTTGTCCACTGTACTCCTCCTCCGCTCCCCCACAGATCATCACCAACAGACTTGATGACTTTTGTCACAGATCATGACTGGCAGGGAAGATTAGCGTCACAGGCTGTAAGCGATAAAATCACAGACAGCGACCAACACTGTAGTAACTCGTACTATTCCAGTAAAGACTGTAATCTTTAAAGGACTAAAGACCATCATAAAACACTTATTTGGACAAACTCTGGATATCTGGTATACAATGTGCACAGCTTCATCGTGTTTCACATTTTTAATCCCGCAGGGATTGCGCTAAGAGCTTTCTTCAATAAAGCGCATTATGTGGTAAAAAATGAAATCCAAAAACATTGTTCTTTTTGTTTGCAGGAAGTATATTTTGTTTTCCTAATACAACGTATCAAGTGGTGGGAAAATGAAATGTAAAGGCAATCCATTTACATGTCTTATGCGCCAATCATTAGTTTTGCGACATGAACAAAAATAAGATTTCAAGAATGTTAACCTATACAAATCTCTTATTTGTCAGAATGGAGAGTTGAAAGTTTAGGAAAATATTCGCTACGTTACAAGGAGTAAGATCGCAAAGTTTGAGCATTTTCGAGTTTACCATAAGAAAGAACGAACAATTTTTTCTGAGAGGTACCAAGACTTTCGGATTGCTCTTTATCTATATAATAGATCCTGAGAATCTAAGGGGCAGTCAGCGAAATATTTGTAACTCAGTTTCGTACGACCTCATGGCGACCTGTACTATGCGTACGATCTCGCGATCTGACAATCCGTTTTATCTCCTTTCTATATTTCCATACATTTATCGTAACGTTAAAATTTTTAACGAAAATTGACTTTGTTTTTAAGAGAGGAACCTTAATTTCACGATCCTACTAGCGAATTTTATATTTTCATGACTCAATGAAATTTTATCTTCTCAGTTCTACATATATTCTCTGGATTGTATTCGTATCGTAAGTATCATCACTGTATCCCCGACAAACGGAATCCGCTTTTCCCTCCTTGGAAAAACTACATTGAATGATGTCCATTCCATTTGGACAACTTATTGATTCGGTATTTATTTTTTCGCCATAATCTTATGGTCTATGTAGGCCAATCGATATTTTTGCATTTTTAGCAAGTCTAAGGAGACCCTCTCCTCACAAATGATTTTCCACTTAAAACAGCCTTTTTGAGCTGAAATTTTTAAGGTCGAGCGGACCTGATGAGAATCTCTTCTGGTAAAAGTTTCAATATCTCGAGTTCTACTCAACCAATCCTTATGATTTTTTTACCATATATTCTACTAAGATGTCCTCACTATCATACAAAAAATCACAAGGTTATCTCGAATAAGTCCTGATATATTGGCTGGACAAAGTTCAAAAGTTCGATTTCGGCTGCTATCTTTTTGACAAAAGGTCGTATACCCAGATCGTTACTTGTCATTTGAATTTTAACAGTTCATGATAGTTATAGTATATAGTCTACACTTCTCAGATATAAAACCCATTGGTTCTTTTGACGTAGTTTTTTTTACAGTTTTATCGAAAATACCATATGTACAGACATTTCTCAATTTTCTGTCACACGAGATTAAAATTCATTTTGCTACGCAATGGCCCGTCTGAAATTGATCAGTTTTGTGTCAAATGAAAGATAGTTGGTGCTATATGAAACCACTAAAGACGCTGAGAGAGTTGTCATACTTCTTGTTGAGAAAAAATATAAAATGAAATTTGGAAATTCAGTTGTCACACAAATTATCACGCGAGATTTTTCAATTTGTTTGGATCATTAATTTCTTATACTATGGTAGATTGAGACGAAACTTTGACCATTTTATGTACTCATTGTGGCCAACAATTGGTTAAAATATCAGGACAAGGAAGTTTGTCTTTCGTACAAAAGATGAAAAATAGTGCAAGAATGTTACGCGAGATTTTATTTAGGAAAAATGTCACACGAGATTAGTATGGATATAACTACCTTACAACTAAAGCCAAAGTAGATACATAATATATCACTTCACTTGTATATTTAAAGAGCTATCCACAGTCATATCAATGAATCCGAGCTTGTGTGTCACAGGTAGGGCTCGACGGTTCCAAAAAAATGGAACCGAGAACCGAACCGGGACCGATTTTTTCTATACGATTATTAATACCATCCTTTTTTATTGATATATATTCTAAAGGGCAATAGTAATGAAACTTTTCATTTGTTGTCAAAATAGAGGGTCTCTAGAAATTAGGTGATCAGTTTCTGGCCGCTTTTGTATCCTTTCTCTTACAGCCTTAGTTTTATACAAAAAATGGGAGTAAAACAGCTGAAGCATGATTTTTCTGGTTCTCTTTCGAGTAAAAAGAAAAAAAACTGATCCATCATTATCTTCAAATTCAATTCAAAGTCAGAAGCAATTGATGGCAACAGCTTCAGCAAAAAAGTTCAAACTAGTTGAAGGCTACCCACCCCTCAAAAATCAATCTCAGGATTAAGTAGGCTGAAACCGTCTGATATTGGGAGCATATGTTGGGGTTGTAGTGGGGTGGCTACGGTAAAATTTTTAACTTTATTCCTTGGAGTCCGAGGGAACTATGCACCAAACAAGGATTAAAAAATAGCTCACTTCATCTCCAAAAAATTTCTGTCAGCCTTCATTCTATATATATATATATATATATTGTTTGAAAGCTTGTCTCTGGGGCTAACACTCTCGCGGCTCTATTTTTAAAGCACTTACTTTTTAAGCGAAAAAAGGGGATGACAAGTTCAATGATTCAAAAAAACCCTCAAAAAATAGTGCTGTTTCTATAGAGATGTGCTCTTATATAATAATAAAAAAGTTTATTTTAAAAACCGGCCAGGAGGGGAGGGGGCTAGCCTTCAGGACAAGCTTTCAAACAAAAAAAAAGAGTTGACTTTCTACTATACTGTGATAGAGTAATGTTGGAGATGCTGAAAGACATCTTACATAAAAAGAGATGTGTAGTAAACTTTTTATATCTCTAGTCAAAGTACAGTTACTCAAGCTGAAATTGTCAGTGGCGCAAGGATGATCTATCCTCAATATATCCAGAAATTTCCAGCTCTATATAATGTATTAGGACGCAGATAACGTTTTCACAAGATGACGAATTTAAAACCAGTGAGCAACTTTTTTTAAGGAAAGGGGTAGTATGAACAAGACAGCATGTGTATATGTGATGATGATATTCAAGGAGATCAAGAAAACGATGTTATCGATTCCTTTTAGCAGATGGTTGTAATTAAACAATTATGCCTTGTACATATAGTATTGTTATAAGTTTCCTTACTGTTTTACTTTCACTTACACTTTTGAACAGAGTCTTTTTCCAATAAATATTCATTTCATTTAAACTGAACAACCAGAACTTCACAAATTGAATTTAAATTTTTTTTGCATTTTTCTGGTGATTTAATGGCTCCAGTTCCATGAAATGTCTTAGGAAAAAATGGGAACTGGTGTTTTTTCTTTTCTTATTAACCAGAACGGGCTTTTTTCAATTCTAGAAACCGGAACCGAACCGAAACCGCCGATCCTTAGTCACCGGTTAATAAATTCACAGAAAAAGCCACTAAATATATACATTCTCTATTTATCGTTGTATGGGTGTAATAACTACATATAACTTAGGGCAAATTATGCTGTTTTGCTTGCCATTTCTCTAGACTAAACATGGTTTCTCATTCCATAGAAAAAGCTCAACATTAAAGTCTAAAATACTGTAGAAAAGTCTGACTACAGCGTGTATTATCAATATCATTAGGCGTTGAATTTAAACAACATTTTTTTAAAAACTCTGATATCTCAGCCAATTTGATAGTGCTAGTCGGGAAAATTGACCCATATTTTCTTCTCATATAGTACTATAGAATGCGCTAATCACAGTGTTCACAATCGAAAAATTTTTTTCGTCCATTTTTTCCACAGAACGGTACAATAGTTTTGAAATTCATTCATATATTGTTTGAATGCTGTTCCGAAAACCATGATTTATGCAATTAAAACTTCGGGTATAGGTATCGATTAGATGCGTTTTTATAAACCGCGACAGATCACTTCGTAATTGTAGTATTAGATGTTGCGGATTAGGGGATTTTATACCACCGCAAATTCGATAGCACTTGCATATCTTGGGCCGCGGTAAGAAATATCGCAGTACAGTCACTGGTAAGCACGGTGTCTTAAGTAACATGACATATGTAACGATGAAGAGGATATGGTGTTTCAGTTTTTCAAAAATACTCCTAGCAATCCCACGAAAAAGAGTTCTGAGAAATCGCGTTTTTTCTCAGAAGTAGCGCGATTTTCGGTGAGCGCGATGCGATCATAGACAACTGCGGTTTTGAAATACCGCGGTGTACTTTTTGCGTAACAGCGGCGTACAATATCTCGGCTCTTAGCGGTTTTTAATACCGCGGCTTCGCAGACATCAGGATTTTGGACCATTTTCAACAGATAGGTAAATGGGTACTTAGCTAGATAGTTAGACAATTACTCAGATAGATAGATACATACATACACAGGTAGTTAGTTAAATAGGTAGACATTTAATTAGATCGACAAATAGACAGTTAGTTAGATAGATAGATAGATCGATAAATGGTTAGTTGGATGGATAGGCAGATAGACAGATGAATAGATAGTAAGCAGTTAGATAGATAGGTACTTCGGTAGATAGGTAGATAGCTAGATTAATAAATTTATAATTTAAGATATAGATAGATGATTTGTTAAGCAAAAAGATAGTTAGGTGGATAGGTAGAGGAGCAGGAAGTTAAGTACATAGATATATATAGATCAATGAAAATAAGCATTGATTTCTAAAAACGCTGGAACTAGACCATTTATGAGATTTCTCAAAACCACTGAATACTGCGCCAAAAGAAAACCGCGGCTTTTAGCGGTTTTAAAATACTGCATAAACGGTCTGATTCCCGCTAACATAAAAAAACCGCTTGAAACCACGGTTTCATTTACTGCTAACCACCGCCGTTTTCTGATGAAATCTTTCCCGTGAGTATAAAAATGTTTTTTGGCTTTTTAAATTTAGCTAATCTTTTCATTCATTATCATGGTTCACACGAGTTCAGACTTAATGACCTTTTTCAATTGTAGAATATATAATTGATTTTGAATAATAGAATTCATATTTATGAAATATTAATGATCATTTAAATTCACTTGTATTCGATTGATATGAATGTAATGCTTAATTTTTCTATGAACAAATTACTATGAATAAAAACAAATGAAGATCCTACAATAACATGTGACTAATTAACCCCCTAGACAATTAATGATTGAATGACTTGATGTAGAAATACTGGTTTCAGTTTTTTAGATCAACTTGAATTGTTTAATAACCAAGGAGAAGAAAGAATTATTTGATAATCAACAATCGAAGAACTTTGATTGAAAAACTGTAATACATTACATCATTTCTCTCAGATTTTGACTCTCAAACTACAATATTTGATGGTACGACTAAAACTAGAATAAACTCTAGTTAAATTATAAAAATGGGCTTTCTAAAACAATTTTATAGTCATATGGAAATAGTTGACATGAATAATTCTTTTATTATCATATTCCTATATCTCAATAGT
Source organism: Macrotrachela quadricornifera (assembly GCA_022393335.1). Classification (NCBI taxonomy): domain Eukaryota; kingdom Metazoa; phylum Rotifera; class Eurotatoria; order Philodinida; family Philodinidae; genus Macrotrachela; species Macrotrachela quadricornifera. The sequence continues at coordinate 420,848 of JAJEKB010021049.1, forward strand.
GTATAACTTAAAAATTGAATATCTTCGACAGATACACTATGAGTAGCTAATATTGTAAATTCATCATTTTCTTGATGGATGTGATCATTTGATCCAAGCATGATTAATTTTTTTCACAAACAGCGCAATGCTTTCTATTGTAAGAAGGATAAATCAATTTCTATGCTAGAGATCATTAGCGATTATCAAAAATTATTTTAATGCCTTAGCAATGTAGATAATGACTGAAAGTAATTAAAAATGATAGAAAATGACTTCGAAACTATTTGTCCGAATAAAAAAATTATTAAAAAAAATCAATAAAAA
>JAJEKB010021049.1:426153-463613 GCA_022393335.1 Macrotrachela quadricornifera
TCTTGACTCAAAAGCGAGGGGACACTTGGGAATGTTCCCTCGTTAGTGGGATATTAGTTTCCCGGTGAATAGCACGAACAGATTGTATGCTTCCGTTCTATTGATGTAATATTGAAATATGATGATTTTTTAAATCACTAGCTGACATTATGATTAAGTATATATGTGTCGAAAAGAAACGAAATCACACTTCTGTACGATGGATATATAGTATAACTATCGATGATTTATCCCTAGAGATATTAGCTTTGAAATTGCTTTTAGTGACAAAACAATCATTACAAAAAAAATTGATTTTGTCCAAGTTTTTTTGAGAACAGTTGTAACCCTCGTCATTTCCTTGCTATACCTTAAGATCATAGTGCATAGGCCTGATGACTGTTTCATTTTAGATAAATAACACGAAACAGGTTGATGAATTTAATGTTATATGAAAAAACAATATATATTTATTAATAAATTTGTTGTTAAATGTTCATTTATTTTTCTTTAATATAAGTTATTTTCAAACAGAAATCGTTAAATATCCATTAGAAAAGTTGTTTATTGATGATATGATTTAATTATGTTGTCTAGATTATTTCATGACAGGGATATATTTATAATTATTGTTATATATCAACATTAATAAGATGCGTATTTTATTTTGTTTAATCGAGCATATTTGGTTAATTTTTTTTTAATTGAGGGAACATAGGGACATTGAAAGATTGATAAAATCTTTAAAAAAATATATTTTTCTCAATCTCAGTATTTTTTTCAACATTGGGACATGGGGAACATTGAATCATTAATAAAATTTTTGAAACATAATTTTTTTTTCTCAATCTCAGTATTTTTTTTCGACCTTGGGACATATGGGACATTGAATGAGTGATGAAGTATGAAGAATAAATATAATTTTTTCCGTATGAATCAGATATTTTCGCGACGTATTTGTTTTTGACGATAGAGATTTTAAAAAGTATCGTTGATTAGTATTGTTTTATTTTTTATTCGCACCTATTATATGAATAACATACTATATAGAATATATAGAAGATGACACTATAGTAAGAAAATAGGTCTTAATTTGAAGCAGGAAAAAATGATGGTAGAGTTAAAATCGTGTTTTTTCTGATTTTTTAGATTTACGTCTGACGAAGAAAAAGGAAGGGCTGTCTATTCTGTTGTTTTGCTCTCATGTTTATTTGTTTGAAAAAAAAGAAAAGTAAATTGCTATTTATTTTCGTTTCAAGGCGCCTCTAACAAAAAATAAGTGAAGTACCTAAAATGAAACGCTCCCGAGATTAGCAGATGGCTTGGTATGTAGGATAACATAGATTAGTCCATTTTTGATTGATTCATACTAATTTTTACATCATGAACATATTTATAAAAATAGATTGATATCACTTTCTGATACATTCAACTATGTTCTAAGATGAAATGTATTGAATATACGAAATTGTAGTTATGCATACGCCTATTCAAATTATTTAATTCATATAGACAATGCCATTTGATGAGATTCTTAGGCAAGATTGAAACACGAGTCATGGCAGCTTATCTCACACCCCACTGATTGAAGTGATACCTATCGTTTTTAGAGTACATTCTATTGAACCTGTTGTAGATTTTATATATGTTACATACCTGGTTCGTAATTTTCCAGTTATTTAAAATAGATATATGGCCAAAACGAACTGACAAGACATTGAAGCAAGGGCGAAATCTGAAAAACGATTAACTTAACTCACCCTCATCTATGAAAATGAGACCATAATACTCAGTTTTTCATGCTCTCTTTAATGATATAATTTTTATTGTGAATATACGATATCAAAAAGTTTTGAAGTGTTGATAGATGGCAAATATTTTTGTAAATAGAAAAGTGCAGCTGCCTCATGTTTCACATTTTAATCCTATAGTAATGGTGCTAACGTTTTTCTTTACATAGTTTATCTTATAAATCAGATCGATATTGAAATATAATCAATGTTCAACAACTCTTTTAGATTCAGTAAAGTTTTCGGTACTACCGAAGAATATACAAAACCATGTACGACAGAACTTGTTACAGAGTTTTAACATCATTGCATCGTCACACATGAAATAAATATTTAACGATTGTTAACGACCACAACAAATTTCAGAGATAAATTTTTCTGCTTTAGAATCAACCAGCGCTGGACTTGTTTTAACAGTAAATCCATTCTTTGTGATTATCTGGCCGACATTCTAAAGGGCATTTACCGAAAGTATGCCTGCCGCGAGGACAAGGCCTGATACATCCAACAAAAATGTTGTGGCCATTGATAGAAGGTCGTTGAGTTGGAAAAGGTCTGAAATGCCCTCTGTAATATTTGCAAAGGAAACTATCGTGGACAATTGAATCATTTCCCAACATAGGCCATATCTCTTTGAATAAAAACAATTGGTCTCCTGCACCGGCATACATTTTTATAAGTGTTGTATTTTGAAGTTTATTGAGAATAGAATGTGACAACGTTCTATTTTTTATGTTTCGAAAACCCCACATCCCAGCTAGAATAGGATCAATATGAAGTGGATGATCACGCATAATATGAAAAATTTTTCCAGAATTAAGCCATTCATCGACGGCCGAACGCTCTCGCTGTGTCAATGGTGAGTCTAGATCGCGACTAATCACTAAATACAAGAAAACGTTGTTTTCAATCCAATTCATACCTGTATGAAAGTCAAATTATTATTTCTCAAAACGATTGATACTTTTGACATACCTTCAGACTGAAATAATCTATTGTGAAATATCTTACATAAGTAAATACGGCAAAAAAGCGATTGTGATGTACGAATAGAGAATATGATAGGCAAAAGTGATAAGTAAGCTTTACAGGGTTGTCCAAAAGTCAGATAACCGGGAAACACTTAGATATTTCTGTTACGGCTCGAAGAGAAGGACTCATTTTTTTAACAAGAATAGAGAGATGTTCACACTTCCAATCCTTATGGACAAGGCTAGTAAGAACCTTTTTAAATATCACTATTGACCTCAACAATAATATTTTCCTTTTTTTTTACAAATAGGAAAAGAAACAATATACAGGATGATGCAAGAGTCACTCTACCGAAAAAAATTGAATATCTTCATTGTGGCTTGAGCAAACGAGCTGATTTTTTTAGCGATAATAGAGACATACTCAAACTTTATATTTATTAGGACATATCTAGAGAGACCGCGTGTTAAGTATATTGTTTTTGTGAAACATCATCTAAAAGAGAATGTTGAAGTGTGTAGAGGTAGAAATTTGGGCCTACCCTCTTCCCACGAACCATGACCAACAGGATTACAGATCGTGACTGACACCATCGCAAAGTGTGATCGATACCGTCACGGACAGTGATGACAGAGTTGCAGATTGACCGATAGAAGTTAAAGGTCATTATAAAGTGTCACAGACTGTGACCAACATGTCAATCAATTAGGTAATTAACTAACAAGGAAACTATCTCAAGTGTTAATCACAGATTTAGGAGGGATCTATACCAGTCGACAGAACTTGAAAATGTTACGTATAGATGTAGAATCGATCAATTCATTAATATATACCGCCTTCCAACTGACAGTATTTAGACTTGATGTGTTCTTTCGACGTTCACCATTCGCTTCTGACGCGTCGTAAACGTCAGTAATGGTGTAAATTGTAATACTGAAGTTTCTCGTCGATAAACTATTCTACATGAATGGCTGCGCAATCTTTTGGTAAAGAATGAAGATAGAGAAAAGAAAGAAAACACACGCTTGTATTGGCAATTGTTCTTTTTTCCTTTTTATTCTTTTCTATTCTATAATTGTATCATATTCGTTTTAAAAGAAAGCGAAACGAGTTCAACATAACATGATAAGTATCGCAAATATCACTAAACATGCACTTGACGAAGTACTATAAAAAAAAATCGCTCGAATAACCAACTTGACCGAAGGAAAATTTTCTATTGCTGAACACGTGTTGGATCTGTTGAACAACATTTCTACAAGCGAGAAACATGAAATAACAAATGGCATCATGGTGGAGCTCGTTGAAAATATTGATGGTAATGATACTGATATGGACTTCACGCTTGACAATGGCACTATCGATTTCACTTCCGAACATACCGAATACAACAGTGCAACATGCATTTCCACGTTTAAAATATCTGATGCAATTACCAAGTTTTCAAGAATATTTGCAAAACGATAGAAATTGTCGACAAAAACTATTTCGCTTTGAGATGTTTGTTCTGAAGAAATTTAAACAAGCACATGATAAAAGTTTACCAGTTCACAAAACAGACATTCGACGGTGATCGTTAGTCGAAGCTGCAGTTCAGGACATTGATAATTTTGTAGCTAGTGGTAAATGGCTGTCGAATTTTAAACGACGAAATCATATTCACTCCAGAAAGATCACAAAATTAATTTCAGAACATGAGACTTTTAATAAAGATGAAATTCATCGAGCCAGCGAAGATTTCATTAGTGACCTCAAATCATTGTTGGCTTGTAGTTATTTTTCGCCAAAATATTCATCATTTTCAAATATAAATGAAGTTTGCGTCAGTTTCAAGGCCGATCAATATTCAACCGGTAACTGTAACGGTTATCCAAATATTTCCTGCAGTCATTGCCATCACATTCTTTGTTTTGAACATTTTTTCAATTATTATCGTTTTCATAAATAAAAAGACTTGCTTTCGATGCATCGTTTATAATCAATAGAGTTAATACAATTAGAAAAACTCTGTATGAAAGGCCTTTGGGGGAAAACGCTTATCACTACCGTGACCAGCTCATCGAGTTCTATCGATTGGTATAGGTCCCATTGAAATCTGTGATTAACACTTGGGATAGTTCCCTCGTAAGAGATAATGTACAATTATCGGTATCAGAAGTTAAGCAGTCAGATACATTTCGAAGCACTTCGGACAGAAAAAATACAGAAATCTAAGGTTTTCAGTGTATAATAGCCAAGAATGAGGCGTATATTTTTCATAAGTAAAATCTGTTCTAAGAAAGAAGCTGAAGAACGATTCTTGGAAGGACATATTTGAGAATCCACATTGATTTTTAGAAAACTGTAATAGAAGTCTACTGACTTTATTACATATTCAGAATCATCATGTAAAAGTGCGTCGAATCATATATGTTTCAAATCTTTTAAGTAACTTATTTTTCCTTAAAAAATTCCTTCACAGCCACTCTCGAGGCGACGTCAAAAGACGAACCCAATTAAAAACATACTTCGACATTGAAAGGTAAATTCGGATATTGTAAAATGCTACTATCATACAGATTGACGAATGATTAAACAACAGAAACGACCTTTTGACTAATTTAATTCTTTGACGTCGCCTTGAGGGTAGTTAGAAACGAATTTTTTGAAGAAAAATAAGTTATTTAAAAGATTCGAAACACATGATTCGACGCACTTTTACATGATGATTCTGAATATGTAAGAAAATCAATAGACTTCTATGACAGTTTTCTGAAATTCACCGTAGATTCTCAAGTATGTCCTTCCAAGAATTGTTCTTCAGATTTTTTCTTAGAAAAGATTTTACTTATGAAAAATATATATCTGAGTCTTGGCTATCATATACTGAGAAACCACAAGTCTCTATATTTTTTCTATCCAAAATGGTTCGAAAAATATCTGACTGTCTTACCTTCAGGTACCGATAATAGTTTTTATAAAGTATGCTGTGAAAAATAATCACGGCACATATGTAGTATTTTTGCTGCTATCCAGCTCAAAACGTTACACTGCACTTACTGATGTCTACAAGTGGGTCGCCGGCTGCTAAAAAACGCCACATTCTCGGCGGTAAAAATGGTCTGTTTATCATATTGCAGAAGTCAACATGCTTGAATTGACGCTTTATTCTGTGTACATGTTCGTCGTCGATTGTATCGTCATGGTATATTCGTAAAAACCATCCAGGATATAATTCCATAGCCTCTTTGGCCAAATCATGTATAAATGCAAGAGACAAATTCCGTTGAAATAGACGATTTTCTTTTGGACCAAAAGCACTCACTGCGATAACGTGTTGTCCAATGCCGCGATTGGAAGCAGGGCGGCTGCAAAGTTGTGGAATAGTGTCTGTTAAGTATTTACCGATGGTTAGCTGAATTTTATAAAAAGAAAAAAGCAAAACAGTTAGTATGATCAAGAAGTTGAAACAGGTACGAGTAGAAGAAAAAATATTATGTAAGATACCAACGAAACGTCGATATAATAGTTTTGAGTTCATTGCTGCTTTGGATTTGTAGCTTGAATGGATAATTATGTATTAGCCAGATGACTTTTATTAGAAGTACAATGCTTATTTAGAATACATTTCATAGTATAATTTATTGGATCTTGGGATATCATTACTTGGAAGTCTCAGACAATGGTGGCTCTAAACTATTCTAAATGAGAAGAAAACAACAAACATATGAGAAAAATTTAGACACAAAACTACAGTAAAACCCATCATTGTGGATAATCCGCGATCTAATGGCGTGATTTTTGTTGAAATTGAATCTCTGCACTGTGAACACTTTCGTGTAGTGGACACTTTTCACAGTCCCACGGAATGATTTTGGTTGAAATCGAACGTCTTCATTGTAGACACTACTTAGGAATTTAGAGAAAATGGTTTGACTTACTGTGTCATTAACTGATAACTGCTGATATCATCGACTTCGATTCTTCTCTTTCTGTTTTCAGTAGATGGCGTAATAATAAACATGTTAAGAAACTAGTTGAAGCGGACGGACAACAAGGAGGACGATAAGTCTGTGGTGGACAAGGCGTTAATTTTGCCTGCACCATTGAAATTGAAGAGAAAGACTCATCTTTTTGGATCTATTTAGCATTCTCATCTATAAACCCTAATCTTTAATCTCAAATCGCCACTAATTGACATTTATCTCTATTCAAAAGTGATAAAAGACAGCTCTATCAAAGATTAACTTAACAATGGTTGATATTTCCATTTTCAAAAAAAAGAATAAAAACATTGAAAGAAAAGTAAAAATTTGTTCTGGTCGTCTATTGCATTCGCCAATAGTCTTCCGATATCTAGAAAACGTGTATTTTTTTAAAAAGCTTTGATTTTACAAAAAGCTTAACCTCTCCATAGTGGATACTTTTAATAAGTCTGAACGATGTCCATCATAGAGAGGTTTTACTGTAAATCGATTCCTATTTTTCGATGTTCTCTACTCATTTAAATAGACAATCATTTGTGTACCATATGTTAACCATACATAGACAAGCCAGTGATTTTGAACATAGACGTATCGAATCATTTGCTACACCCGTCAATTAAAATGAAACTGAATTATAGTTTACGTCGAGTTTTTTTTTTAAGCGATTAAAATTCCATTATCTCGTTTTTTATGATAGCAAAGGTCATTTCTAAAAAAAATTAGTTTCATCAATAATGTAAGACAACAACTGGAACACCAAATGTATGATAGAACTATTAAGGACAGGGTTGTCAACTATATCCATACAGTTCTGTACTCATGAGGTACACATTTTATACCCCATGTGAGATTTTGAGTCTATACTACGATGGACCTTTTAAAAGAGACAAAAATACAAAATTCATTATCTTTAGATGTTAATGAAACTTCTGATTAAAATAATTGTCCATTGAGCTTTCGTTCATTTAAAATTGTAGCTAGAATAATGTGTAGTTAATAGACGCTAAAACAGACTGATTATTGTACTGATTCATACAAAAAAAATCCCATAAAATGCCTCTTGTCAAACGTCAATAAAACAAAAGAGAAATATGTATGACTTCCAATAGAAAAAATACAGATACAAAGCTTTACTGATCTCGAAATTATATCTTAGCTTCATAGATAACGCGCAGTTAGCTAGTGAGTATAAACCTTTCAAAGTGAAATTATGAGATATGGGCATAGAATTTATTGACTATCATGTTGATTATATTGTATTACTTTCATACTTAGAGTTTCTACATTCGATTGTTCTCTTAAAATGTTTGTCGTTTGACTTTTTCCACATCAAAGGAGGTATTTGAGCGAAGAAATAAATATCTGGTCGTACATGGAAGAACAAAAAGCTCAATTTGAAAAGACAAATCAATATTCGAAAAGTATCGATGTATCTTAGACATCTAATATTATCTATAATCCCAAGCACGCGATCATGTAGTATTCAATAGTAGAGTACACTTTGAAAAAAAAAATACTTTTTTTGAAACAACTCTTATTATTATTATACACTCGACATTAAAACATGAATCCGATTTTGGCTCAAGAGAAAAATTTATACGATACAAAATCGATAAATTTCTGAAAATTTTCTACTTTTTGAGCAAAATAGCGGTAAAATAGGAAAAATCAGCGAAAATACAGAAAAAAAATAAAGAATTTATCGGAAATATAGAACAAATCTGACTCCCGTGAATCAATTTTTTAGCAAGACGAATTTACCTTTTCTGATAGATTTCTATCATTGTTATAGAGGCTTTTACGATAAAATGTACTACTCAAGAGCTGGCTGATGAATCACTATATCTGCCGACCTTAGGATGCTGAATAACAAATTAGATTGGACTATAAGTGAAATATAATGAGTGTCTTTTTACATTTGTGCAGAATGAACTTAAACTAATCCAGTGTACTCGACATTTAGATAAGTATAATAATATTAAAAAACTTTATCATGACTGTTCCGATATTTAACATAACTTAATATGAAATTTTCTATTTTTGTTCGTTGATTAAATTATTTAAAAATTAAAATGTACTTGTAAAAATGCTGTTTTCTTATAAAAAAAATATCACAAAGGAAGTATTACTTCCGCTAGGTTTTTTAACAAAAACCTACTATTACAGAAAGTAAGTTATCTACCCCAATGATGTACCGCATTATAAAAAGATTGTACCCAAATTGTACTTCATTCCGATTCTAGTAAATCCTATTTCAAAATTAACAGTTGGCATCTCTGATAGAAAAGCATGCAAATACTACCAGAAGTTATCGTTATGAAAGTACAACCTGTTACTCCTATTTTCAGTCCGTCGTTATATAAAGTAAGCTGTCCGACAAATCACTTTAGGCAATATGTAAAAATATTATTGCAATTTGTCATATGTTGTACTATTTTAACTATCAAGTATTAGATATCGCAACGTAAGATGAATCATTAGACTTAGAAAGCTTCTCTTTAGTCTTTTCTAAAGCTGTTGAATTCAATTTCAATATAAGTATATCCCGTGAAAATATGGTATACTCTAAATCTTTATTTTTGTGTTTTATTTGGAACTACAAATCAAAACGATCAGTTAAACATTATGTAGTCACATTTTTGGACTTTTTATATAAAAGGAAAAGTCATAAATTAACTTCAAATGATAGAGCCTCACATTCTTCGATCATCAGATATACATCAAATGGTGTTCTTGAATACGTAGTTGATAAATGAACTAAATATCATTTCTATGTGTCCAATCCAAGACATTCCAATCCAAATCAAAAAAAATTTCGTTGGAAACGAATAGTTGAGAATGAAATAGCTCATAAAGAACATTCTCTAATATATCTTAATCTATTTGACTTTGAATCATTTTCATAGTCTTTAGAAATAACGATTAAGCTGAACAGTAAAACTTACTGACTAAACCTCTAACTTGAACACTACACGTTTCCAACTGCTGTAGGACAGTCCTAAGTTTTAGTGAAGAGTGAAAGCTACTTCGTTTCAAAACGTGTACTCAATTATTTAGCAGGACACTGTTTTGTTGTTAAAACTATATTTGAAATCGTAATGTTTAAACGATTAAGCATTAATTGAAACATCTACTTGTCAAAATGAATAATTTCCAACAAAATATTATAAAATTGTCGCTCTTGCCGTTTAAGATACAGATCGTGAGGAAACCGACTTTTTCCATGTGGTCGACATCTGTCAAATATTATTCCTTTCTTCTGTATATTAGATGAATAGGCTGTGTTATGAAACTAAGAAAAACAGAATATCTGGTTAAAAAAGGTTTCCCTTACGACATTCAGGTCAAACAACATTGACTTTTGATGATGAGTATATATGAGGTTGGTCAGTCTGCCCGGATAGTACATTGAATTGTTTTTTATTGTAAAGATAAAACATACTATTTTTCGTGTCGTATGAGAGAGGATCATAGATAGCTCCTAGACTGGCCTGAACCACACCATGTTTTATTCTTACATTAATAGAGAACCGCTACCAGCTTATCGTGTGAGCTGATAACTCTCCTCCACTATTGTAAGGATAAAACATGGTGTCGTTCGAGCCAATCTAGGGATTATCTATGATCTTATCTCATATGACCCGAACAATCGAATGTTTTATCCTTATAATACAAAAAAGTGTCAATTTACCCTCGGCCAGACTGGTCAAACCCGTATTTTTAGTCATTTTTAGGATCTTATCGAATTTTGTTCGATCCTAAGATCAACAGAGCTAGTTTGAATATCATTGGATAGAGGAAATGAATATTATGATTTGAAATAGGCCACCCATCCCGATCTAGACCAAAACTACTTTTATTCGAGGCCGAAAGCTCCTACAATTTTGTTAGGCCGTCCGGCTCGAATTTCATTTCTTTTTCCAACCAAGATTTCATATGTAAGAAAAAAATCATTGTAATCGATTTTCCTCTCACTAAAAGCGATTAAAACGGTACCATTATTCATTGATTACAGTTAGATTATATAACTTATGATCAATTTACCTGGCTATGGTCATATGACAGATTTTTCTCGAGTTGTAACTTAAAGAGAGATACTTTGAGTCATTTCTTTCTTATTCCTCAAAGCAACTACTGAGAGCATCACACGAGAATAAATCTTCGTACGTATTCCAGGCGCTGAGACAGTATATCAATTAAAAATGACTCGTGCAAGGAAAAATTTCGATGAATTGACTTTTTCCAGCCCGGCTTGTGTTTAATAAAAGATACAAATTTGTTAGCACTTCAAAAATGATATAGTTTTGCCACATGCATCAAAATATGAATACCAGAAAGCTTTCAAAGCATGATTTTCATTGAAAACGTTCGAATTATATAGTGAAACATTACAATTTGAATAACAAAATCTTGTATCTCCTCACTTTTTTCTCATCTGACTGTATAATTGCAGATAAAAAAAGCATTTCCTGCCATCATTTTCGAGGATAAAAGCGATGAAATGACGAACAATGAGGTGCAGTGAACAATCGTTTAATGGTCTACCTTTCATATGTGATTAGTTTGATCCATGTTCATGAATGCTCTCAAGCAGACTGCAAACAAAACTCTGAAAGTTCGAAATTTTTCTCGTTTTCATCTTATGTATGGCATAAGAGTTGATGTAATCATATCGATGATGAGGGAAAATTCTTGTAATTGCGCCTGAAGAAAATGCAGGTCGTGATTTTAAAGCGTACAAAAAGCAGATGCAATGTTTATTAAGAAGATATACAAAGAAAATTCAAATTCTCAAGCCTTAGATTATGTAAAATTTCAATGACGCTTGAAAGCGTCACCCATTCCACAAGGTTTTTATTGAAGTCGGTTATTCTATGATTAAGTGACAACTACAATAACATATTTCAATTCGAATAAAAGCTGATTTTTTCAGCTTAACAGATAAATTTCCTTTGATTTTAATCTCTCTTAATCAGTTCCTTAAAAAAAAAACAATTTTAACAGATAGTACTTTATTATTCGATTGACAATTGGTTCAAAAAGACTAAAATTAATCGAAATCTTTTTTTTTTACTTGAAAGATCAGATTTTAATCAGAATTTAATAGTACTATTTTAAGAAACTTGCAATCATGAAATAATTGATTTAATCAGGGCTGGCTCGAGGTAGCCAACATTGAAGAGGTTGTTGTAATTATAGTAAGTTTTTTTTTGATAGAACATGAGACGAAATTTTCGGCTCTACTGAACAAAAGAGAAAATTTTCAACTATTGGAAAGTTGTCACAACTCATACAACCCCTTTGCGGACTAGCCCTGGATTTAACTCTGATTTTTCGTCAAACCTTCTACATGGCTTATACAACTGGCAGTTGTTTGCAATCTAGAAGCTTCATTACAAAATGTTTTTGGAAATCTGATTTACGCGATAAATAAAAACAGCATTTTTTCATTTCGATATCACTCCGCATCTACCACACAAAGTGGAGTCTCTCTTGGACAAGAGAAGTTTCTTTCTCCATTTCGTTTTTGTATCACTTAATACATTGTTTTAAAAGTGCAAAACATACCACAAGATGCAGCGTGAAAAGATCTCCAACTTCCATAAAATGACGTATTTTATAGGTGTACTTTTTATTTTCAAAATGGCCTAAATTCAAAGTATCTAGTCTTTGATGTTTTGAAAAAAAAATTGTTACGCGATGATTTTACTTGGTTTTTACTTGATCTTTTCATCATGTGATATGCTTTACTAAAAAGAGAAAATATAGACCAGAAGACGAAGTGTGAAAAGTTCTACAATTTACAAAGACCAACTTATTTTATAATTGCAGTTTTCGTTTTTAAAACGTTCAAAGTTCTGTGCGACTAATTTTGGACGCTTCGAACAAGAGTATTTTTTGATACGCGATGAATTCCTTTTCTATTACTTCGATTAATGGATCACAGTGGAGGCCATAGTCAACAGTCTGACTTCGACTATTCGATATATATTCCCATTAGAATAATATGGAATGGTATACAGGTCAAAAATTAGTCTCATAGGATTTTGATCATTTTGAAAATGAAAACTGCAACAAGAAAATAAGTTATTCTTTACAAATTGTAGAGCTTTTCACGCTATATTTTGTAGCATATTTTGTTCGTTTATTAAAGCCTGCCAGTTGCTAAACGGTTGAAATAAAAAAGTATTTATCTTTCGCGGAACATCAAAAAATAGTGAATTCAACTTTTGTTCACTTTGAAAATAAAAAGTGCACCTATAAAATAAGTCGTCTTGTGTAAATTGGAGATCTTTTCACGTTGCATCTTGTGGTATATTTTGTACTTTTAAAAGCATGTATTAAGCGATGGAAAGTTGAAATAAAGAAAGAAACTCTTTTTGTCCATGTTAGGAACGACATCTTTTCTTATCTTTTTTCTTGCTCTCTCAATGACTGTAATGTTGACTTGCTATCCGATGAAGGCATGCTATCATCAGGTTTGTCCTCTTCGATTGAATCAATATTATGAGCGCTCGTAATACTGATTCCATCCATGATAGAGGTATCTATTAGTCTTTGATTTTAAAGCAAACAGATGACTCCATTTTTTCATTCTTTGCATCATATGTTTTGTATAAATACAGGTATTTGCAAAAAAAACTTGAAAACCTTCTTTTACAGATATCTTCTTTTATACAAATGCTCTTCGAATTGTTTTATAGTATGGTAGACAGCCCACGACGAGCTCTATACAACAATATAATTTCATATTCTTTTAAATGACTTATAAAAAAGATATCATACAAATATCTTGTTTCTTTCACCACCTCAAAAATATTTGTCATGGATATTTCAATTTTTTTGACTTTTTCACCTGAAAAATGTTGGATATAATATTTCCTCAAACAAGAACCGTCTCAAAGTTTTGCGTAGCAATTGACAGCTTACAACTAGTAACATCGCATATCATAGTTCAATATTTTATTCGTTCACCATTATCATCAATGAGTGACAAACACCGTTTTTATTGACATCGCTCAATTTTTCACAACTTTAATATTAAATTTTTTTAAATTCTTCATCTAAAAACAGTTCATGCTCATCAGTATTTGTTGGTTTTCTTTTTTCCACGTTGCGTTTCACAATCGACCAGATGTTTTCGGTGGGATTTGCATCAGTACTGTTCGATGACCACTCTAATAACTGTGGTACATTCTCGTCGATAAATTCTTGACAAATATTACTTGTGAGTTTGGGATCATTATCCTGCTGCAAACGCCAATTTGAACCAGAATGGTCTAAAAACGAAAGAATACACACAAAAAGCTAAATTATTTTCTTTCATTACTTCCGTGTGGCAGCTGGAAGAAAATAATCTTCAAGTATAGAAACATAATATGAACCATCGAGATTGCATCGAAATGTGTGACACGTCAATATACCTTTAACATTTATTGCACCCCAAACATGAACCTTCTGACGATCTTTAGATGAGTATTTAAATTCTTGATTAGGATTTTTCGCCCATCAGCGAACTGTATTGCGAAAAAGCTGGAATGAAGATTCATCTGTAAATATTGTAGTATTAAAATCATCATCTTTATGCCTCTTGGCTCATTGTACACGTCGTGGTTTTTCATCCGATGTTAACATGTGAGTAGATTGAGGCAAAACATTTTTATAACCATATTCATGAAGGTAATGACTAATAGCTTTTTTTCTTTTTCGCCGAGAACACATGGTCGACCGTTTTCACCTCGATGTTTAAGAGAACCTGTTTGTTTTATTTTGTCAATACTGTAATAAATAGTACTCAGTGGAATGTTTGTTTCACGATGAATAAGAGAAGCAGATCGTATGCCCCTGTTCCAAAAAGACAAAATTGTAAAATGATGATTTTTCAAGTTAGTGATCGACGACATAATTGAATGAATATACATCGAAGAAGAAAGAAAATACACTTCTATATATACAACGTGTAGTATATCTGTCGAGGGTTTATCCCTCAAAAAATTACTTTTATAATTGCTTATAATAGTAGAGAAACGGCTATTTTGAAAAAAAAAATTTTTCGAAGTTTTTTGCAAACACCTGTATGTTGGTATAATCTCTTCTTTACATTATTACCATGGCCTCATGTGTATTTTTAGGAGAATTTCATCTCTAGCCATGCTTTCACAGCATTATTCGATCACGGAAGACTATTAATGATGCGTTCATATACATCCCATAATTTATTATCAAATTTTGGTTTTTTTCTTCCAGCTTCTATAAAATACATTTTACTGCTGTTCTCCGTTCTAATGTATAAATAAAGCCTCGATGAATCATCATGGGCTCCCCTTTTTGAGACTTGAGTGTCCTAATATTTGACATTTCTTGTGTTTTAGTAGAATAAAAGCAACTGAAACGATTGCTCCTCTATATATTTATATCAATGAGTCAATTGGTCAGATTTATCATTTTAGATTCTAATTAAGTAAGCGGATTATCCCTAATTAAAAGAATGAACTTTTTCTTTGTGGCAGACTGCCTGAAAATAAAACTATCTTATAATTACAAAGTTATGTCCTGCGACATTCTGTCCTTGCAACTATTTCTCCACGTGACGTTTTTTTTTTTTTTGCAACCATTTGTTCGCGGCATTTTGTCCGCAACAATGTGCCCACAACATTTTGTCTTGCGTCACTCAGTCTGGTCACCAAAAATGAGTCATTCTCTTTATATCTCAGTGTATGTATAAGCATACATAGTAACAATTAATATAAGTGGCTATACGTATCGTTAAAAGGTTTTAATTTGCTTAAATAAGTGACGCTATACGGAATATGACCAATCCGAGTCAGTAATATGAAGAACGCCAATTATACGATAGTAGAAATCAGTAACAAGCGGATACACAATAGCAGTAGCAAAAAGAAGAACGACAGCAACAGTGGAAACAGCAACAAGTCCAAAATAAAGATAAGTAATAAATTGGAAAAGAATATTGTACGAATAAAGCAAGACAAAAATAACGGTGATGACAAGAGCAACTATAACACCAATACGCAATTGTTTTTGAGATGGTGATGATGATTTGTTTGATTCTTGAAATACTAAAATATCTGAAGAAAAATGTTTAGTTATCTGTTGTACACATTACAAAAATATCATCTTTTTTGATGAGTTGTGTAATGAGCCGAAATTCTCAGGAAGATCACTGGGTCAGTTAATAATCCGGCAATAAAAAGAAAAAAAAGTTGGTGGGATTTTTTTCAATAGACGAAAATTTGCGCTGATTATGACATTATTTCTACAATGTCGTAGTTATCTTTTGGTTGCACTATTTGATTACTAATAAACTCAAAGATCCACCTTAGAAATTTCGACTCGAAAAGCTAGCAAAATACGATAGAAAAGTTGATTGTGGCATTCTAAGAGTTGCACCACAAGCGATGCAAAATGTCTCTCGTGTAGACAATGATATCAGATTATCAGTCGATTCATGGGGGAACGTTTCAGCCATCAGATCGCTTTTGAATCCGATATATGCTCAGATAATAGGCCTGAATGAGTTATTAAACACACTGGAGAAATTTTGTTTCTAGGTCTCCTAAATAGAGATATATGGTTATTACTGTTAACAATACTTTGGTGTGCTACTGTACTGCTATCTTTGATATCTTAATTAAGCTTGTTTCAGTTCAGGTTATATTTATCTCATCAATAAGGTATTTAGTGTTGATTAGGATCCTAGACTTCGAAGATGAATCGATATTTTGTATCGATGATCTTTCATTCATAATCAGATGTTATCAGTTGTCTTTACGTTCATAATTAAATATGCGTGATTTAAAGGTAGATATCGTCATATATAGTCAGCTGGATCCAAAACTATTACTGAAGTTTCCTTTAAATTTGATGATTTGGGATGTGATGAACATAGTTATAGATTGTGTTGACCCATTCAATGCAACTATTACAGTCCGATATTGTGTATTGATCATTTCTTTAATAGGCGTCAATTTCGCTGAATATATGTGTTTCATTGCTCTTTCTTTGTTTTTGTTTATTCTACTGTAATTTGCGTACATGAATTTATTCGTATTATTATTCATCGAAATGTTCGCTATAGTACTGGACTTTCTAGGTATACGCTAACTATGAAAGAAATATGTTCCGAAAATTTCACATGGATAAATATTTGCATTTTTGAATACCAGTACATAGCGTTTTTTAAATCATTTATTATGTCAAACAAATTTATATCTTCCACAGATACCATCAATTTATCTATAAATTATAGGTTCCTGACCACTACTAAGTGCTTTTTTAATGATATAAACATGAGGCGAATTAGAACAGTTTTAACCGTCGTAGTGCCGGCCGGAGTCATTTTTGACCCCACTCTGAAAAATTTTAAAATACGCTAGAAATAGTTTTCTGTTTCTCAGTTTTTAGATGCAACTAGCATCTCTTAACAATATTTTGATGTTGTTGTATATGAAAGGTAATACCTTTGTTTTCGATATCACTACAATCCTTTGATACAAGATCATGTCTTCAATATACATCAAAGATATAATGAGAAAGAAAAAAAAGTAAAACTTTCGATGTATAATTCAATGACTCATTCACTAATCTAATTGGATATGTACTTTTATTCCGTAGCGAAAAATAATGTATTAGAATTCATTGAAAATTCTACTCAATCAAAACGAAAACGGTATTCGATTTGTGAACGTTCTAATGACAAGAAAACATTAACTCAATATTGCAATTATTCTGCGTTCGTTTGTGATTAGCATTCTGTTAAACGTATTTTTGGTATTACTTGTTCTAAATTAAGAATATCATTCTAATACTTTTTCTATCAGGTCAAATATGAAAACAGCATATTTTATCAGGAGACTGGTTCAAAAATAAAAAGTTATTTTAAGAAAACATATATTGTCCGTATAGTGCTTAGAAAAGGCCGGTACTATGAGGGTTAATCAAGATATTGAAAATAGGAGTACTCTAGAAAAAGTGAAGAATTTTGCTGAAATAATATATTGTTCTATACGGTAATGGAAAATCCTAAGATGGTCCGATTGATAATACTGAACCATGAAATGTTTCCTCTCCAGAAGACCTGAACTGAAGAGGTTCTGCCCAATACTATTGAACCCTGAATGGTTCTACTCGATAATGAGAAAATATAAAAAATGTTTTGGTCAAAAGTACAGAACAAAAAGGTTTTGCCAAAAAATGTTGAACTATACAAAATTCTCTGTCCAAAGATATTAAACCAGAAAAAGTTATGTGAATTGTGAAGAATTCTCCAGAGTTTCTCAACTAAAACAAGAAGCTATAAAAAGGTTTGATAAAGAAAATACGGTTTACCAGATACTTATTATGAAGTCTTTCTCAAACGATTCGGTACAAAACACTATTTTTTAATGAGATTTAGCGTACATTCCATAGAACAATTTCATCACATATTTCTTCCTGCCTTTTACTTCGTTATATGATATTTTTACGCTAGTATTCAGATGATGTTTCTCGACGAATAAGACTGGTTTTACCTACTTGAACTACAGATAGAATGAGTTTTGTCTTTTTCAGCAACTTTACTTTGCTCATATCGTTTAAATGCTAGTTTTTTTACAATAAGATTGAAACAAATTATCACCGCATGTAAAATACCAGGCTCACTCACAACAGACCTAGTAAACAACTAGGGACGTACCAATTTTTTTGATATTTCGTTAAAGACGATCTTTTTCTGCACGAGCAATGAAAGTGTCCATTATTGTTCTATATCAGCATTACTCAGTTTGTTTTGCTCTATTCGAACCTGTGATCGTAATTCATGGAATTAAAAGTTAAGCCTCCAGAATTGACAAGAAATTGACTGAAGTTTGTAAAAAAAGTGAATTTTTACAGTCAATTCCAATTAATTCTAACCGCGCTGGAAGCTTGGGTTTAGTAGTCAATGAAATCTAAAGATATTTTCTGATAGAGCTTTCAAAACTAGCCGCAACTATTATGAATATCCGTCAGAAACTTTGTAGTTCTTAATACTGAGAATATGTTAGTTTTGGTGCATAGAAATCAATTCGTGTCAATTCCTAAAATTTCTAGTCTAATATTAGTCTCGCTCCAATATTTTAGAACTGTTAAGCTTTCAACAGATCTTCATAATAGCTGTGACCAATTCTGAGTGCTCTATCAGAAAATATGTTTAGATTTCCTTGACTACTTAACCCAAGTTTCCAGCGCCGTTAGAATTGACTGGAATTGACTGTAAAAATCCACTTCTTTACAAATTTCAGTCAAATCCTTGCCAATTCTTAAGGCTTAACTCTTGATTTCGTGAATTATGATCACAGTTTCGAATAGGACAAAACAAACTGAGAAAGACTGGTGTAAAACGTTAATGGACACTTTCATTGTTCGTGCAGAAAAAGATCGTCTTTGACGAGATGCCAAAAAAATTGGTGCACTTATAATTAATTATATTATTTATGCATAGTTTATGAAAAATTCTATCATTTGTTTTTGTTAACACTATACTACTATAAATTTATGAACGTAGAAAGTTCTCCAATAAAAAACTATATATGGTTGAATTAAAAAATTATTGAATTATCGAATTTTTATATGTAAAAGCTCAATATCTCAAGTTTTTCTTGTTCAAATTAGATATCTTTTTCAAAGTAGAAGCCTCTATTTAGTTTCCATTATTACACGAAAATTACAAAATTTTCTCGGAAAAATTTTGAGATATCAGAAGCATAAAGTTTAATTGTTTGCTTTTGCTTGGCATCTATCAGAAGAAAATTTCATATGACCGATTGGGTCTCCTTTCATTTGAAGTTTAAAAATGGATAATATTGCAGTTGAAACTTAGCATTTTTATTGAATATAAAACTGATTGATTCTTCCATGATATTTCTTACAACACTTTTTTCTATATACCATATGTACAGTCAATTTTGGAAGTTTTGTAGCACGTGATTAAAAATAACTTCAGTATGTAACGATGTATCTAAAATCAGCTGAGTTGTTGTTGGGCAAAAGTCAATGGAGGGAAATACAAGTTACTAAAAACAAAGAAAAAATTACGCTGTAAGATTTTTTATTTTATTTGACGTATAATTTTCTTAAGACATGGCAGATTGAGGTAATACTTTGATCATTATATTCATTTGTTAAGATCAATCATTATTCCAAATATCAGGATTAGAAGGTTTGTTTTTTGTATACAGAAAATAAATGATGTAAAAATGTCACGTGAAATGTTTTATGCATATCTGCCTCACAACTAAAGTCAAAGCTAATACATCGTATACTAGTTGATTTCTACATTAAGAGATTATCGAGAACCATGCGAATTAATTCTACGTTGTGTCTACAACTTAATAAATTCATACAAAAAGGCCATTAATTATATACATTCTGTAATTAATTGGACATTTACAAATTTTATAACTTTATAAGTGTAAATAATAATAATAATAACGTCCCAAAGGCTTGTCACCCGTAGGGGCCGGTCGCAGTTATTATTAAGTTTTTTTCCACATGCAACCGGGTTCTGTCATCTTTTCTTTTTACAGAAGGCGGAATCCGCACCCCCTTCCGTCCAACATACTGACTAAAGATATAGTTAGCACGAATGACTCGTGTGGAACAGATCATTTTAGACAACTTAGCTGTTAGTGGCTTATCCAGGGTCATTCCATGGATAATGTTACTGAAGTTTGAACACAGTACCTTGAGGGTGCGTGCCGAGAAACATAACCATTCAACTATTACGGCTCTTATAAGTGTAAAAACCAAGTATAATTTATAGCAAATCATGCTGTTTTAGTCGCTAATTCAAGATCGAATATAGACCATCATTACAAAGAAAAGAGGTAATCAGAAAATTTAAAAAAAACCTATTGAAAAATTCAACAGAGGCGTATATTATCAAAGAAACTAAGCCTTGAACTTTTATTTAATATGAATAGTTAAGAAAATTTATTCATATTCACCTTTCATATAGTACTAAAGGATGCCCTATCCGCCATTGTTAAAATCGAAAATTTTTTTCACCGATTTTTCTACGGAAGAGTGCAATAATTTTGAAAATTATCTATATTCATACCCCTGGGAAGCAAAAGCTGAACACGGTATTTCAACTCTCTTGACACTCTGAAAGCACATTTTGGAAAAAATAACTATACTATGGGATAGCGCTTGGGGTTCTCTATCACCCTGTATATTTTTGTTTTAGTTTGCTTTTAAGCAATACTAAGATAAATTGAGTGCAATGAAAGTACCTTCAAGTCCAGATTCCCAAAGACGTGATTTTGTCATTGTCACCAAGATTAATTTTTTAGATTTTCTCTCACTATCAAATTGCCTTTTTAAGAAATCAATTGTATATTATGATAGCGCATGAAATTCTATATCATCCCATACATTTCTATATCGACTTGCATGTATTGGTTGAAAAATAATTTGAGCACAATGAACCTATCGTTCATTGACAACATTTTAAAAATTCCAATATTTCTTCTAATTTTTTGATGTTTTTTTCTCATATTATTGTTTCAATAGAAATAAATCTTCACAAAATAAATTATATATTCTGGTAGCGCTTGAAATTCTCTATTATCCTATATAAAAATATTTTGTCTTTTATTTAAGTAAAAAAAATGCAGATTTTTTTAAATCTTGTGAAAGGAAGGTGCCTTCATTGAGTTCAAATTATTTTTCAACCAATACACACAAGACAATAGAGAAATATATGGGATACTACAGAATTTCATGCGCTATCACAATATATAATTGCTTTCTTAAAAAGGCAATTCTATGACGAAACAAAATCTAAAAAATTAATCTTGATGATAATGACAAAGTCACGTCTTTGGGAATCTGGAGTTGAAGGTACTTTCATTGCACTCAATTTATCTTAGTACTGCTTAAAAGCAAACTAAAACAAAAATATACAGAGTGATCGCAAACCAAAAGATTTCCGAACTTCATGAATCTAAAAGATGTATCATGGAACACTTAAATCAGTTTGCGAAGTTTTTTCTAACAAGCATAAAATTCTTAAAAAAAGATTTAGAATGGGCTACAATGACAAATGTACTTTCTGATTATTTCAACGAATTCTAAACCATTTTAACTTTTATACAAGAACGATTTCGTGCAATATAATTTTTCTTTCATTTCAAAAGTGTTCCATAGCCTAACTTATATTCGATGTCCAAAATATGAAACCATCGCATGCGTGCATTTTTTTAAAGGCTTATCACTATCGTAATCATGTATACACTATCTATCTATGGGATCGCATAATCTTGAATATAACTTGTGACACAAAAAAAGATTTAATGTGATAATCTTGTGATTGATGAAAAAAAAGGCTGTTGCAGACTATATTACAGCGATATATTCATCGGACAATTTTTATTTTGTATTAGACCATTTGCATTTGTGATATGATAGGGTGATATATGCTCCAAATCGTTCTATTAGCCAGATACTTGAAAATGCGATATCTCAGGAGAAAAAAAACTACAGACTCGAATGTTCTTGTGGTTATTCTAGTTTTGCCGTCTCCTCTATATGCTCAAAATATGGCTTAAATCGATGAATAACTCCGAGCGGCTATCTTGTAATCCATTTTGCACTTCAGCGTTATATTTCTAAGATTTACAATACTGATATTCATGATCAACTTGACTGAAAGCTAAAAATAGACATACTTTTAGTATTAGGTCCAATCACCCCAGCATATGACTGGTTCATTTTTTCGATTGAACTGCCGAAAGTTCAGTGAAACAAGAACACAAAAGTGATTTGTTCATGTGAAATGATGGTAAAAGAGAACATTCAAGTTTGTATGTAATAATCTGAAACGAAGAGTTAAAAATTAGAGTACAAGAATACCACTGACATATCATATCAAAAGATATATCGAATTTTGACTGTATACCGAGAGAAATAGGCTCTCATGTTCAAATCTATTTCTTCAAATATGTTTTAAATGAATATGAATGTTGATAATTCGCCATGTACAATAATTTACACAAGTGAGTGGACAAAAACATATTCTATGGATGTATTTATGTGCTTTTGAAACAAGTTTTTCTCTCAAAGAATGTATGCTTCGGAAAAATTAGTGGTACTACTTTATTTTTATATTTCGTTATGATAAAGAATAACGACTGATTTATGAAAATTCGCTTGATTCCACTCAGGAAATTAATCATGAAATTAGCTGTGTGTTTGGATGTTTGTCCACAAGCACTGTTTGCCCACTGTCACAGCAGAAATTATGGCTATAGGCTACCTTTAGGTTCTCCAGAGCTACATTATGCAGATATCTTTATCTGCTCGAGAACTATGTTACAGGGTTATCATCAGGTTCTCAATTACCATACTATGGCGTACCCTTAGCCTCTCAACTATCATATTATGAAAGTATTCTTAGGTTCTCAAATGCTAAATTTTCTGGATATCGTTGAGTCTTCTCCTACTATTTAATGGGAGTTTACATAGGTTCTCAGCTACCATGTTATGGATGTATTCCCAGGTGATCAAGTGCTTTATAGTGGGGACATCCTTAGATTTTCCAGTACTATATTTTGACGGCATCCTTAAGTCCTTATGAGCTATGTTACGAAATACTTACAAATCGCTATGAGTGGTCCCCTTGACTGTAGGCAGAGTCTTAATCAAGAAAAATTCTGTCTTTATCCGCAGGGAAATAGTTTGGATCTATAGTTAAAGGAGTTAGTGAATGGTCCACGATATTAGTTTGAACAAAATAAATAAATCACAGTTGTACCCACAATATATACTAATTAAATGTTATCTCATTGAATTATTCTTCTCAATTGGAAAATTAATATAGAAGCTTGTACCTAAAAACTGACAATATACCAATGCGCTGTTTTTAGAATGAATAATTTCTCTAAATATGATGTTATTAATTTTAATGAACTCTGTAATAAGAAGTAACGTGGATCAAGGCGTTCCACAAGATCCCTTGACTGTACAATCAAACTACTACCCTTCGGACCCACACATGGTGAGTTTTTAGATTAAGACCCCATTACAGTCAAGAGGATAGCTGTTGAAGACCTTGGATTACTCCAAAATATAATATTTTGCGACTCAAGGGCATCTCCAATATATAGTACTTGAAGACCTGAAAATACACCAACAATCTGCTACTTAAAAATCTGAAAGTACCCTAATGTTTAGTATTTAATGATTTAAGTATACCTTCATAATATAGCTCTAAAAGACCTAAAAGTGCGCTTCTTATTTAATACTTGGGAACCTAAGGATACCCCCATAATATAGTACTTGACGATCCTTGGATGCTCCTATAATATAGTATTTGAGGACATAAGGATAGTCCCAAAGACTTTGTTTCTGAGATGAATGACAAGGGAACGAATAGTACTTGCCAACAAACGCGGAAACACAGAGTAAATTTCGAGATTAAGACCCTGACTACTGCTAGGAGAATTTACAAAAATCATTCTTTATTCTTTGTTTTGACTTTATGTTGACAAATAAAGATTATTTTTATCTTTCTCTTTACTTTCTAAAATAGGATTATTTTTATCTTTATTTAATAAAGATAAGGTAAATCTTGATCGTTATTTTATAAAGTAAAGGTAAAGTAACACTTCTAAGCAAAATAACGCATTTGTGTGTTAAGAACGCTTATGAAAAACATCATTTCTGATCAATAAAAATGTGTTAGGAAAGAGTGTTGAGAACGTCTTCATGGACGCGTTCTTCCAAACAAATCCTGGACCAAGCCAATTGCGTTTTTGTTAATTGTTCACAACAAAAAATTATTTCTCAGTCTCTTTACATCTCTCGCCATTCTTCAGGCCTTTGAATGCATTCGCCTCTCGGTTCGGTTCCTATTTTTAAAGTAACAAGTCCTGAAGCATTTTTTTCCGACTTTTCTTACTAGTAGAAACATCTTAGTGATAGAATTAATCATAGATTCTTGCACGCTCCTACACGAGGTTTAAATAGACCTGCTTCTCAGAGTGTGTAATCCTTTTTGTTTCAAACTGAAGTCTAAAACAGATAAGTCCTTATATCAGAACTTATCGTTCTAAAGAGACTAACGCATGCAGGAACTAAAAGACTAAACAAAAAAATGAGCTCCAATCTATATCACAAGCACTTCTTCGGCCAGCATTTACCGTCACCTATCAGAGACACCGTTCACCCTTACATTGACCCCCATTCATGGGTCTCAATTTATCCATGGTTTGTCGCTCCTTGATGGTTACATCCCTACCAGATGTATCTACCGTTAGTTCCTTAGTGTCTGTTCGTAGGCCTAGTCTGTTTCTTAACAGACTATGAACCTCTCCATTCTGTTTACGCCAGTCCTTCGTTTTCACTAACCTGTCTGGCATGTCAGTTACAGTCTGTATGCTTTTTTTTGTATACTATTATTAGGAGATAAGACTTGAGTAGAAGTAGAAAACTGTCTGTATGAGCGAACAAAGAAGTCACGGGTATCGAATCAAACATAACTAAGCCAAAAACCTATTGATTCAATGCAGTATATAACTGTGATTGAGTAAAAAAGTTTTAAATAAATTTGATGGATCAGTTGAATATGATACGTCAATTTTGATCATACTACCACAGTTTAAATCGAATTAGGAACAGTTAGAGTTAATAAACACTTCATATAAATTTATCATCATAATCAATGAAAAGTGTAAACACGAACTTACCAGAACAACAAATAGACTAAATAAATAAATGAACAATGAGCAACATAGGCACAGTCTACTAATATCCATGATTGTGTTCAGTCAAAATGATAAAAATATTCTCTATATGATTTTTTACATCTACATTTTTTGCTTAAAAAGTAAAATTTTGTTATTGAAAATTTAGAAACAATACGATAGAAAGGACCGATAATCTGTTTAGAGCTCTGGTTTCCACAAAATCTTTGTAGAATTTTATACGTTCACATAGCATTATACAAAAAAATCATGCAAAAATCGTCTTCTCTACAATCTTAGATTAATGTTTAAGACCTCTTAAAATAAAATCACTCACTAATTTCGTTTCATCACCTTGGTGAAAATGATCTCCGCTCTAATACACCGTATAGGACTGAACATTTCAGGATGTACGGTGGATGAATTATTCTCCCATTTCTAAAAATTTCAACTTCATTCCTTGTACTTAGCTAAACATAATAATTTTATTACACATGTATTTTGCATGTGGTGACTTTCCGCATTCTCGATGACATTCAACTATAGTACGATATAAAGTCAAATGTTTTCTTTTTTGTTTGGAAGATGTCAAAAATTGCAGCACCTACGGGAGTCTGTCTTTTGAATGAAGCTTTGTTATTAACATATTGAAAAGCACTTTTATAATTAGAATGCCATTTCTTCTTAGCTTTTTGAATGATCGAGCTTGCCAGTTCTTTTTTTCATTTAAAAGATAAGAGTCTAAGAAAATGATTTTCATAGGCACTGCATCCTGACGTATTCTCTCAAAGGAGAAGAAATTTATACTTATCAATGATGGGATCAGTTCGGTTCGGTTTGGTTTGAGACAAGAAGAACCGATTTTAATATCTATTACTGTTAAATCATAAAGATGAACAAAATCAGCTCCGAATATAATTAAAAAATGTTCTCTATGTATATTTTTCCTAGTACTTGGGCTTCTTCGTTCTAAAATAAATTTTTCAAGACATTTTCAATTCATAGCCCGAATCAGTTCGTTAATCGTAACATGATCGATAACATTATATTAATCTATTAACTGAAAGTATTTCTTGAAAAGCATATTCAACTAGAGTAGCGTAGTACACTAAAGAAATTAAAAAGAAAATATCTTATATTCCACATTCGATGCCATTACTCATTTATTTATAATCAAAAGCATTAGAGGCAAATATATTTTTTGAGTAAAATGACATCTTTTTACGGTATATTGAAATAGATGCTTTGATTCTTTAGGATTATACCACGACTAGTGTATCGGAAGATAAAATAACACTCTGAGGTTACATTTCTTCATGAACAAGCTCTACGATAGTTATTATTGCTTTTATAAAATAGAAGAAGCATGGTTTATCTATGATCAAGCGGGTTACTTTGTTCTGCATTTAAGACGTTTAAAAATAGTTTCGAAATTTTACTTTATTTGAAACAAAAATTTTTCGCTAGAAAAAATATTTTGACAACTGACTACTTCTCAACCGCAGCGATCAAAAACGACAAACAGTATAACAATTTCTCGTATAGATGTTGCTGAAAGCTTAATTGCGACAACATATCCTTAAATTTTTGTACGTGTTCATGTATGCTGTAGGGTAGCAGAGACATCTGAAAGTAAATGTAGTTAATTTGGAACTGTACAAAAAGGAAAAATCCATTTTCCTCAGACTATAGTTATTCGAATGTTGTCTTAAATGAGCATGAATCTTTGTAAATCGACAAGTCTTTAAAAAATAACAATTATACAGTCCAACGATTGACGAACTGTTAACTGTTTAAGTTTTTGCAAATCAGAAAATTTGGTTTGAAAAAAAACACAAATTTTCAAGGCAAGAAGCTTAGTACAAATTAAATTTTAATTATTTTTAAATATCACAAAAGTAGCCTATAGAAAACTGCTTCGATCTAATTCATCAGTGATATGAATTTATAAAAAGATATTTCAAACAAGTAGCCGGAGATTAAGATCCTTACTGAGTTATTTTAAGTTTTGAACTTTGTTAATTAGGTCGGTTCGGTTAGGTTCCAAATTTTTAAAAACTTAACCGGTTCGGTTTCAGACTTTTTCGGTTCGATTCGGTTCGATTTCGAAAAAATGGAACCGAATGGCATCTCTGGTAGTATCAAACTTTAAAGTTGAATTCAAGTATTCAAGTATTCAACTTTTCAACAGTTGGTACGCCCTCCTTCGGCATTTTGCCCTCACCCTGTATGGTGTTGGTACACCCTATTCTAGGATTTCGCCCTCACCCACAGATGGCTCTATGAGGTTCTGCACCTCCAATGTCTCCCCTCTCCTTCTTGGAATAGTTGAATACTTGAATACCTGAATACTTGAATAGTTGAAAAGTTGAATACTTGGAAAGTTGAATACTTGAATACTTGAATAGTTAAATTCAAGTTTCAAGTATTACATATATGTTTTCAAAGCCAGTCGCTGTTTTGTAAAAAGTCAATTTAAAATTAATTTGCATCTATAACTGGGAAAACAAAACTAATCAATAGCGCAGAACATTTTCATGAATGATTAAGTCTAGTTGTAAAGAAATAAGCTCGTCAAAATTTATGACGTACTCATATTCTTCAACGTTTATCCAAGTTACATAATGAGTTCGAAGAGTTGTTTCATAAATCTCATATGTTGACTCTGTGAAAAAATCAATAATCTCAAGAAAGATAATCAGAATGAGTTCCAGAGTTGGAACCGGACGGATTTTTTGCAACCGGTCCGGTCCGGCCGGAATCTGGCCAGTTCATTTTCGAGGCCAAACTGGCAAAAATCCGGCAAAAACTTAGAACTCAAAGAAAGCCTGATTACCAAAAATAGGACATGAAGTAAAATTTTCGATATTGACATTCGAATATTCGAAGTGAACCGCCTAAATATATATAAAAAAAACCAGTTTCCTTCGATCAAACTCCAACATATCGACTTTTGAAGCTGAAGATGAATAGAAACGGGCCGATCATATCGAATTCAGCTACTAATCGTTACTTAGAGACAGAAAAATCACACTGAGTAACAACTATTGCAAACGGCACATTTATCTATTTCTACTAAGAACCGTTCAAATAGATCAAGATAGGAGAATTGTTTGATTTTGTGGTAGATACGATGGCCGCAAGAGAGAAGTAGTCAACGGAGTAGAGCCTATCCCTCTAGATCATAAATCTCCCTGTGAAGCTTTCGTCATGATCCAGTGTCCTTGCCAATCATATCTGATTGGAGATTTTGAGTCAGTCTCTTTGTGTTTCGAGCAAAACCGGCAGTTGTTCCGAAAAAACACCTATGACTTCAAGTCGAATCCAATTGCAAAATACATCTGGACATAATGAAACCTGTCGATTGTGATGGTTTTTAATCACTATCTTATAGATCTGTAGTCAGAATAGTCGATTAGGACTTATCGCTTTAATGTCTTAAACTTTTCATCTTTTCCTAAGCACTACAATCATTGCACCCATCGACCACTGCTCTAGCAACCGCAATCGTTTCCTAAGAGACGAGGAGCTCTCTTGCTTCTTTCTATCTATTTCTCATTTACAGTGTCATTTTATCCATTTTTCCAGTTGGAAATGAAGAAAAAAAACTCGCTTTTCAGTAAAAAAATCATAAAATATGTGCAACAGTTTTGCGATGATGAACTGGCAAAAATCCGGTTTCGTCCGGCCGGATTTGATTTCTCGTCCGGTCCGATCCAGTCTTGACCGGTCCGGCCGGACTGGTTCCAACTGTGATAAGTTCTATAAATCAAGCGTGGAAGAGTTTTATTGAAATGGTAAAGTAAGAAAAAAAATTAAGATAGGCACAAAGGACACACTCGATATCATGAATGAGAAAATGAAATGAAGACTATAGTTCATGATGGAAAATGGTGAATTGATGCTTCATTTTGCGTGATCAGATAGCTCGAAACAGGGCGATAATAGCTGCAGCACTGGCTAATAAAATGTTCATCCCATTTATCTTTGCTCCGTTACAGAGTTCAGTTGAGCAGCAATAGAAACCACTGTATGATGAGTAGCTAGTGAATGAGCTACAAGAACCCGATGAGCCACCTTTATATGTATAAGTACCACTAGTGTACGACTAACATAAGAGAGACAATGTCATTTATACATCAAATTTTCTATTAATTAGAGATAACTTACGTAGCAAATATCATAACCGCTCACCGTGGTTATGGAACTATAGAGCGACGACATGGACGATCCACTATAGCAACTGATCCCCGAGACAATAGGAGCCAACACTAAGCAAACCATTAGTAAAAATAAAAACAAAATTGTTTACAATTTGCCTACTAATGAGAGTGACAATCGAGAGAATAAGTTTATTCATGATTATCTTCGTGGTCGTTCGAAACAGGTAAGATGAAAAACAAAAACTTGTAGAGAAAATGCAATAAATACGGCCAAGATGTTGTCTAAATTTATACTGCTGAGCGGAGAGAGAAACAACTCAATTTTTACTTTTGTCACTATGGAACCGGACGACGAAAAATAAAGATTGTTGCTTGGTTATTTTTTTTCTTTGTATGGAGAATTTGTTTTCTCAAACTCTCTCAATATGGTTCTGAATTCTATTTGCTCTTAATTTCTTGACGAGAGATTCAGCAAAGAAATGTTTTTATATCTATTGTAGTAGTTTCAAATAACAGTTGCTAGGAAAGAGGTTTTCATCTGTCTTATTAGCAAGAGAGAGAGAATCTGATTAGCCTTGAATTCTTAGTAAAAACACTAATGTTGGTTGAAATATATAATATCCCTACTATGTAGCAAGCCTAGTTGTTCATATAAAATTTCACTGGCAATATCTCCAAAATTTTTCTCTATCCTTCTTTTGACTGTAACAATCTTTTGTATTCAAAAGGCTGAGCTTGAAATTCTCTACAAAATCATATATAGTACAACCTAATAATTGTTCTCGATATTTTACAACAAGGATGAAATGTAGACGCATGCAAACAACTATGAAAAGATATTCATATCAATAGTGGTGAATTAGAAAAAAGTTTATAGTGCTTTAAGAAACTGTTCATGAAAATAACAGTATTGACACTTACAATGGAACGGTCAGTACTGTCAAGTAAATTGATTGACCTTATTTGGATCAAATGATCGCTTTCATCGAAAAACTAACAGATTTAAAATATTACATGGTGTTGTCTGGGTCATATGGAAGAGTCTCTGCCAACTTTATAATCAATTTGAACAACACTATATTTTCAGTCCTTATAATAGTGGAAAAAACCTTTCCTGGTCCACTTTTATACCTAAATTTCACAGACTTTGAAATTCAAGGATCTTTGTCTAGACATGCTAACAGTACGTCATATTTTAAATTTGTTAGTTTCTCGAAGAAAATGATCATTTGACTCGAATAAGGTCAATCACTTTGCTTGACAGTACAGACCTTTTCACTGTAAACTTCCTACTTTTTCAAGACATTGGAATGAATTTTTCTTATATAGCTAAGAGTGAAATTAAAAAAGAAAAAAACGTTCTAAAACATAGCTTTTACTAATTACTATTAGATAAATGAGTACCGTGTCTACTATTTATTACTCATCGAAAAATAAGTAAATGTTATATCGGGTGAGTCAGAAGTCAGGTAATCGAGAAACAATTGAATATTTCCATTACGAATCCTTAATTAAGGATCACTATTGATCTCAAGAAAAAATTAATTTTTTTTAAAGATAGTAAAAAGAAACAATATACTTAACAAAGGATCTCTCTAGCCATGTCTCTATGAAAAGAAAGCTTGAACATACCTCCATCATTGATAAAAATATCAGCTCGTTTACTCGAGCTATAACGAAGATATTCAAATTTTTCTCGGTTGTTGCGTTTGAAACCATCCTGAAAAATCACTTTGTCGAAAAAAAGAATATCTCCGTTATAGTTTGAGCAAGCGAGCTAATATTTTTATCAAGGATGGAGACATGTTCAAGCTTTGTTTTCATGAAGACATGTCTAGAGAGATCTTTTGCTAAGTATATTGTTTCTTTTTCTAATTTGTGAAAAAGTAGTTTTTTTTGTTAAGGTCATTAATGATACCCAACAAAGGGTGGTTCTAACATTTTCCATATCGATTGAAACTGTGAACATACCTTTATTATTCGTAAAAAAATTAGCTCATTTGCTTGAGTCGTAATAGAAATATTCAGTTGTTTCTTGGTTATCTCACCTTTAGTCTACCCGTTAAGTTTAACCCTTTGGGGGCCGACGTTTTTTTCAAAGAAAAATTAGAGTTTTACCTATAAACTCGGCTGTAGTTTTAAATATTAAACAGAATTTCGTCGTCCTGATGGTGGTTCATCGAACCATGTGTTTATTTTGGAACAAAAGAGATAAACAAGTGTACGCAAGATCAATATTTAACAAATCTAATGATACATGAACTGAGGACATGATTCAAGTACTAGAAATTTAACAAAGTATGATATTTCTCGAAACAGCCAACAATACAAAGGCCTACATCACAATCTTTACACATGTAGCGCGAATCAGTCCTTTTTGTAGGTTTCTGACTAGTGTGTGCACATACAACGCGCTTTTTCTGAGGATTTCTTCTATCTGTTGTTTGAGATACAAGAGATGGAAAATGTCTAGCAGTAAGTCTGACTAATTGATTAGCCAATGAAGGATGACGTATCTTAGATTTTGGAACATTATAAATTTGAATGATTTAACGAATAAGTTGTAAACAATAATCCAGAAATTTGACTTTCTTTCCAGTATTGCTTTTATAAATCAAATAGGAATTGAACACCGACAGATCAAGCATACGGAAAATTAATTTTCGGTACCATTTTACAGATTTTCTCAAACATTCGATAAAACTAATTTAAATATCAACTTTATCAATCGCATGACTAATGAAATTATAATCCAGCACTTAAATTGGATTTTGAATTCTTTAATTATTTCTTTCCGTATATTTCATTTGAGGTTTATGAATAATTGATAAATAACATTATATAACATCCTTTTTATCATTCCATTTCAAAATTAAAAGATTATCTGTATGTTTACGTACCTAGGGATCTTTTTCAATATTTTCTTCAGGATCAGGTAAGCTCATCCAATTCCTTCGAATAGTTACACATACTCCCGTTGGCCTTTCAAATAGTTTCTCAAACAAATGAACGCTTGTAAACCGATTATCTACAAATAAATTGTAACCTTGATCTAAATAAGGTTCCAACACAGTCATTACTATTGATCCAAAACTCCCATCCCAGGAAACTGTGTGATATTTGTAGCAAAGCTGTATAAATAATGAAATCTAACATAATTCCAGTATATACATAGCATATTATAAATTATAGTCTAATTCCAAATCTTCGTCTTTTAGATGGAATCATGGATTTTTACTGGGATTTCTGTCATGTTTATGAGCGGAGAGGAAGGTGAAAGAAGAATGATAGCAAATTTCTACTTCTGTATACTTCAACAATCGTGTTAGCTGGTGGTTCACAAAGTTCCTTTCCGTAAATTACATTTCTCGATTCATAAACAGTAAATTTTTATTACACTATTGGATTTTTCGATCTTTTACACAAAAAAATGTCTCTTTTTTTTAAACAAGTAACTTTTGTTGATATTTCAGTGAGAATAACATATCTGTGATAATAAACAAAAGTTTTTCCTGTCGATCATTAGATACATTCATTTGATACATCTTTAGCGATAATCATTGAAGAACAATTCATCAGTTTTTTAAATACTACCTTACGAAACAAAATGCGTTGAATACCAATATAAAAATTTATTTTCTATTTTGATCAGAATTGGAAATGGCTTGAACTTTAATGATCAATATCAGTTTTAATAGATTAGTCGGAAACTCACGATTGAGCTATCCATCATAGCTAATAAACTGATGACTGATTGTTACAAAAATCGTATCGACATCACTTCTATTAATAGTATTATTCGATAGAGTTAAATACCATCAAAATTTAATTGTGTCATTCTATGAGATAACATTCAGACTCAATAACAATTCTGAATTAACTTACATGCTAAAAGCAGAATGACGCATACACATAAGATAGACTAATCGCTTATCAACACTAATTTCATCAATGGTTTTGATATTTTTTCAACTTTATTTTTTTTGCCACTGCAAAAACAGTGTTTACAACGCTAGAAGACTGAATTTAGTATTAAAATGAAAGAAATATTTTCCTTTTCAACTTGACATGATCATATATTTCAATATATTATTAATTAACGTCTAAAAAAGATATAGTGGTTTATAATTTACCTGTTATTTATTCTTCTATATTTCTTTAGCTACAGTTTCTGTAAAAGCAAATTATTAAACAACTGTAAAATTCGTCTATATTCAATTATAGCGCTAGACACAGCTTCAGAAAAAAAGATGCTTTTTAAAATTCTATACAGCTACTCAAAAGTTTACCTTGACCGTTGCTTTGTAACAGTTTTTCATTAATTGCACTTCTGTGTATAACCAGATATTTAGAATTTAATGCTGTTTAAACATATACCCAGTTATTGAAATGAATTCGGCAGTTCATCAAAAACAAAGAGAATAGTTATTTAACGATTTAAATAGCTATATATCTTATATCGATATTTATATCTATTCTTCTCTTTCTTCTTCATGGCTCAAACTATTTATATTATCTTTCAAGAACTCTAGCAAACATACGGTTGTGATACTATCGTATATTCTCATTCATTAGTTAACTTTATCGTAAATATTTTCTAATTAACCAAACTAGATTTTCTCAGTTCATACTTTAAATCTATTAGTACAATATTATTTGCTTGCAGCTCTAACGCAATGAATTCCTTCCTGATCTTTTCCATCAATATTTTTATTTTTTGATTGTTGCGAAAGATGTAAGATATTAATTTCAACTATACTTATATAGTTAATGAATATCCTAATTACATTATCTTAGATACGGTGCTTCGCTTACAATATCTATTAACGAATTTTTTTTTGTTTAGTTTTTTCAAGTTTTTCATCAATCTGCTGTTTTATTTTACAGTTATTTTTTCAGCAACATAGTTTTTGAGATATTTGTTTGTTCAATCGAACCTATTAAACAATTTTATGAGAAAAAGTAGGATTTTTTCTCTTCTCGATTGGTCAAAGTGCGTGTACAATATTAACCAATCCTTTCAAAATTTTCAAAAAGATTCTAATTGGTCGGAGAGAAGAAAAAAAATGAAAGCATTGTGTTGGCGAAGAAAAACTAATGTATCAGAATAGAGTTTTGAAACAAGTTATTTCATTCAAAGAAAATCATCTTACAAATACGATTACTTTGAAAATGTGAAAATTTATTAGATCCTATTGAGTTCTCGACTAGTGCTTCTTAAGACAAGTTTATTTGCTGAATAAGTCCAATGAACTAAAATGGCTGGAGTTTCCTGTGTAAATAAGTGAGAAAAAAAAGTAGCATAAAATAACGAATGGTATATAGAGAAAATTCTTGATGTAGGCGACATTCTCTAAATAGATAAATATCAATATCTGATTATATAGATATTATCACATGATGGGACGTCATGTCTGGATTATTTTTCTCTCACGATACACTCATAAGACCCATGAAGTAAAAACATGACAAAAATGAAAAAAACAGCATTTTTGATAGTGAAACGGACATAATTCTGCATACTTTTTCAAGTCGTCTATGTCTTTTTAAAATTTCATTCCGTGAAAATAGATAATCTTACATCAAAATCATGACATGGTAACGAAGAAACAAAGGTGTTCCAATTTTGCCAGCTGAGTTAATTGGAAACTCAGATAACAGAATCATTTTTTGACTTTGATCACAGTTGAGGGTTAATGCTCTTCGAAGTACTACGCGATGAATTTTTCAAAAGTTCATTTTACCTTATAGTCATGTAAATGGGCATATATACAGAGTAATAAAATTAATACATTTTTACTAAAAAATGTGGGTAACAACATCTCTTCTAGTTTTACACTTACAGTTTTTTTTGTAAACGGTATATGTAAAGACTGATGTGTTGATTAATTTTTGACTAATGATTTTCATAATATATTCTCGAAAAAAGTCATAAAGATGATGTAAAAGTAATGAAATCAATGTAATGATTTTGATTTCCTCTGAATAACGAAAGGCATAGAATGAAAATGATGAAGAAAAATTAATTTAATGAAACGATTCTGATTTTTTTGAAATAACGAAAGTTACAACATTTTTTAATGAAAGTTTGAAAAATATCCATTTAAGTCAAGTAATTTTGATTTTTCGATTCGCCGAAGATGCTATAATTTAACTAAAAGTGCTATTGTTAACTGCCTAGTCCTAGTAGTTAGGCTTCCTTCTATCGGATATATAGCATCTGAAAATTATATAGATCGTTACATTATACATTTTTTTTAATGTTCATCTTTACCCAAGTTATTATTCAAAAATTTCTGTTTTTCTTTAATTTAATCTAAATTAATAATAGTTCAGATATATGCATTGATAGTGCATTTAAACTAATTATATGACATTTGATAAAAGTGAATAACATTTTACAGCGTGGGTTATAAATAACATGGCGATAAGAAATTTAAATATCTCTATTGCGGTTCGAGCAAACAAGCTGATTCTTTTTTATCAATGATAGGAACATGCTCAAATTTTATATTCATAAAGACATACCTAACGAGACCTTTTGTTAAACATACTTTATCTTTACGTGTGGAAAAATAAAATTTTGGATTGACATCAGTAATGATACTTAGCAAAAAGGCCTCTCTATGCATGTCTTTATAAATATAGAGTTTGAACATGCCTCTATCATTGCTAAAAAAAGTCAACTCATTTGTTAGAGTCGCAATGGAGATAATTAAATTTCTTATCGTCGTGTTACTTATGACCCACTCTGTAGACACAGAATTTGAGGTAGAAATTTTTATCCATCAATATTTTCGACTATATTTCACATGAAAATAATAGATTATACAAAAATATTATAAATAGAGAAGATGATCTTCAATCAAATGATAATAACAGAAGTGTTTTTTTCTCCCAAGCACAAATTAGAAGAATTCTTTACTCGAAACCACTCATTAAACAATAAAAATAAAGTATATAGAATTCAAGAGAAATGTTTCTTTTTTGGTTTTTTAAATTTACCTAATCTTTTCATTCATTATCATGATTCATACCAATCTAGACTGTATGATTTTTTTCAATTGTAGAATAGGTAATTGAGTTTGAATAATACAATCCATATTTATGAAATATTAATGATCATTTAAATTCATTTCTATTCGATTGATATGAATGTAATGCTTAATTTTCTCATGGACAAATTACCATGAATGAAACGAATGTAGATCCCACGGTTATATATGACTAATTGATTCCCATAGAAAATTAATGATTGAACGACTTGATGTAGAAATAATCGTTTCAATTTTTTAGATCAATTGGAATTGTTTAATAATCAACGAGAAGAAAGAATTCTTTGATAATCAACAGTCGAAGAACTTTAGTTGAAAAACTGTGATATGTTACATCGTTTTTTCCCAGATTTTGCCTTTCGTACTACAATATTTGATGCTACGACTAAAGCTAGAATAAACTCAATACTGTCAATAAATTCTAGTTAAATTATAAAAAAGGGTTTTCTAAAACAATTTTATAGTCATATTGAAATAGTTGACATGAATAATCCTTTTATTATCATATTTCAATATCACAATAGTGCATAACTTAGAAATTGAATATATTCGACAGATGTACTGTGAGTAGTTAATATTTTAAACTTATCAGTTTCTTGATGGCTGTGATCATTTGATCTAAACATGATCAATCTTTTCAATTGTGAGAAGGACAAATCGATTTTTATGCTAGAAATGATTAGAGATTATCAAAAATTATTTTAATGCCTTAGCAATGTAGATAATGACTGAAAGTAGTTAAAAAATTATAGAAAATGACTTCTAAACTATTTGTCCGAATAAAAAAATTATTAAAAAAAATCAATAAAAA
>JAJEKB010021049.1:503613-543736 GCA_022393335.1 Macrotrachela quadricornifera
TAAATTATAAATTTTTATTTAAGTTAGTTGCCTTATTTTAATAAATTTTAAAACTATAATTGAATTATTAATATTAACTAAATAATAAAAATAAAAATAGAATTATTAAAGTCTACGGAAGAGATAAAGTTAAATATTAATTAGTACGACAATAATGGTTATAGAAGGCGTCATCCTAGAGAAAAATATTTCTGCTTCACATTTACTAGAGATTGACAGAGTTATCCAACAGCAAATCTACAACAAAAAGATTCATTATTGAAAAAGAATACTTTATCTGAAAATGTATCTAAAATATACCATCCACTATCGGCAAAAAATATTTTCGAATAAATATGAAATCTTTTTGAGCTTCAAATCTCTGTAGACATGTTAAAAAACTGCGTAGAAATTTTACTTGATTCTCAAGTTTACAAACCTTGAAATATATTCTTAATTAACGTATAATCCAAAATTAAGAGAGGGTCCATGAGACAACTGACCATCATCGGCACCTGTCAAAATTTATTTTTTTTCTCTCTGCATGTTAAGACCACTAAGAATCAGTATACATAAATATGCATTTTTTAGCTGATCTTAGTTTTTAATCGAGTTTTTTTCATTACAAGTCCGACAAAGTTGGTTCATGTACCATTTGATAGAGGAGAAAAAACTTTACAAACTGAGTTATTTTGAGCTTCATTTGAAATTGCATCAGGTGCGGGTGGCATAAAATATTCAATAACTGAGGGGTCCGGCATATATCAATTTTCCAAGTATTTCGGATGTTTCGATATACTTTTTAACAGGTCTCATGAATTTTTTTTATTTGTTATGTGCACTGATCAATTTTGCATCGAATGGTATAAAAAGAGCTGGATTAAAGCGGTCACAACACATCGAAACAGATCCCTTAATGTAATCTGAATGTTTGAAAAATTTGCAAAAGAACCGCCTTCCAAAATACATTTGGATATAGTAGAACGATGCCAATGATGAGAAGTTCATCGATAGGCAAGTCGACTTTTTAGTTATTCTAGTTATCTTTGAGGAGGAACAATGATTATGAGAACACATCTGTCACTTAAACAATAAATTGCTTTAATTTTACATGAAATAATTCTCTTTCTGAAAAAAATAATGTTTTTTAATAATCAAAAACCTTACTTTATGAATACTTTCGACATAATCAATGAATTATCCAGATATTAACGTTGTTTTTGAAATCTGTGTTTCTAATCATCAACGCAAATAAATTTATATTAAGATCTACAATTACTTGAATATTTCAATTATTATTAAAGCTAGAGACAAAATAAGTCATATTTAGATTGACAACGAGAGCTGGAATTAGATCGATCGATTTACTACGGACTTTGGCTCTTTTCTTTTTTTTTTTATAACGATGTTTATTTATGAAATAACTACTACAACAGCAAGAACAATTATTTAAATTATTTCTTTTATTCATGCCGTATCAATTAGACAATCTAAATGAATTAGTTACTTCTTTTAAACTTATCGAAGTAAACTAGGTTCTCATACATGCCCATGATCACTCATGTTCTTTTGTTGTTTTTCTTTTTATCGTGTTGCTTCTTTCCTTAGTTCTTCTATTGTATCACCCCCGCAAAGTATGAGTCATTGCCCATCCATAGCATATCACCTGTCAGATATCTAATCTTGCGAGTAGGCGATGTTGCAACTTGCTAAATAGTCACTAGTTCTCTACAGTTTAGCTATATAAACAACTTTAAGTGTCAATTTTTAAACAAAATAAAAAATAAGTAGTTGGATAAGAAGGATACTATTATCAGCGTGAGTTGCTTTGTACCTCTTTTTTTTGGTGTTTTTGCCCTTCGCTTTTCGTTCAAGAGTTGTCCGTTATTCATTATCTTTTCTTTATCACTAAACTTGTCCGTCGTCACTGTTCGTTTGTTCTCCTCAGTCAATCGTATATCTGTTCTTACTCTTCGTCTGTACTTTTTCATAATATGATTATATATTAGGTAGAACTTCATCATAAGTGTGTAGTAACACTAAACTAGTGTTTCTCGTCATGAAAAACACTCAATCTTCAGATACGAATTTATATCTAAGAGTAGAAGATAAATGATCGAGCAGCCTAAGTAGTTTTCTTTGAATCTTTTACAAATAGAATGGACTCGCCCATGTATCATGTACGAATAATTATTCATTACAATCGAATATTTTAACAATGAGAAGGTAACAAAGTAAGGATGTGAAAATGAATTATTTGTCACATTGTACACATTATAAGCAATCTCAATGATACATCATTACTTCACACTCATCTGATTGGAAAGTAATCAATTATAATCAATGATTGTTTTGTTTTTAGTACATGAGTACGACTCATTACCCAGACTGAGAAAACATAAATCTGAATATTTCATAATTTTTTATCATTATATAATATTTCCATCGTTTATTTTTCATAATCAGTCACAAATGTGACAGAGTACACAACTTTATTGAAAATAATTTGTTTCTATCTAAAGATGCACTTGTATTATTACTTTTCCTTCAAACAAACTTGGTAGAAGAAAATCTAAAACAAATCAATTCAATTAACTAGTATTTTTCAATTCTTCGTTTGTTAAGTTTTGAAACATGTTTACTTCAGTTCTGCTATATTTCACTCTAACAAAAAAAAGAGATTTTAATATACGAAATAATTTTTATGTGATGTACTAGAACTAATTAACATTATCAATTTCTTTTAGAACAAGACTAAAATTGACAACATGATTATTGAATTGATAGTTTTCATCTTTATTTTATACGTACTCTATGTTCAACATCGTATGCATCAAACGCCAAATGCAACAGGTATGCTTTTATAATTTTGAAGGAGAAGCTTATAAATCTTGGTATTATTAAAAAATTTTAGTTCCAGAAACACCAATTATTCATATTCCAATTGATACAATTGCTGCACCTTTACCAGTCATTACAACAACTTATACAACAGATCACTCTACTATTCTTTCTGTTACACCAGTGTGGTACGAATCAGTTAAAGTACCAACTGCAGATAAAATACGATTTCCAGTCAATTATAACAAAAACTCATTAATCGATGTTCATACATTTCAATGCTTATCCGCCTATCGATCAATGAAAAATAAAGATCAGGCAATTGATTTTGTTGCTCAACCATTTATTTCTACCCCGAAAAACACTGAGACAGTCGTTGTTGTATTGAATGAACTTGTTCAACACTTTGGTGCTCGTCTCACTTTTACTGACAAGACCTTTCAATATGAAGATAGCGATTATCGAACCGCATGTGGTATTGGTAATCTTGGCAGTCTTCATTCGATGATTGCAGCAGGAGACAGTGTGCAAACAGCCAAATTTAAGCTACAAATGAACCTTAACTATGATAATGTTACGTCATCAAGTGAAACGTTGAGAAATTTTACTGTTACATTTATCAATGAAATTAGTACCATTATCGGATGTAGTAAAGAATTTATTCGCGTGTTTTCCATTAGTCGAGCATCTTCGTTTAATATCGAATGGGGTATTACAACACCAGAATTCGAAAAAACAAAAAAACTGGCTGAACAGTTAAAAAATGAATTGAACCAACCATCTACTAAGAGACATCAAAATATTCTTCAATATTTAATCCAAGAATCATATGAATATCATTTAGAGCCAACACTCAGTTTTTTACAATTGCAAGAATCTGATTTTGATCCTCGATACAATCGTGATTATTCTAACGACGAAGAAGACATACGTGGTGGTCGACCGTATTATCTTCCAAAAGGATGGTATCGTCATGCACTAAAAGTTGATAATAAATATACAAGAGATCAAGTATGGTTGGGTATGAATAATTCACCAGGCGAATGGTCAGTCGCTTATCATGGAACAAAACCAGGGGTAGTAAAAAATATAGTAGACGTAGGTTTACAACACCAATTCGTTACGACCGATGCTTGTAAAGATGAAGCAGAACATCAAGAACCTTCCATTCCAAAGGTCAAAGGATTATATGTGGCAACACACTGTGAAGGCGGTGCCTCGACTTATACTGATGACTTTCAGGTGAAAGATTCGTCAGGCATAATGAAAACTTATCGAGTCGTATTTCAATGTCGAGTTGAGAATGGAAAATTTACAGAACATACAGGACCAGTTAATGTTGGACTTGCACTACGAGTGTTTGATGAAAAAGCCATTCGGCCGTATGGTATACTTCTTCGGACTGATTGAACCGAAAAAGTGACTGTGTAGTAAAATATGAATCAATAAATGTTTTAATTACTTGTATTTTTGAATTTTTATCTCAAATTCTAATACTTATCCCATATAAATATTTAACAATACTGAATGTATTTTTAACATGCTTGTTTTGTGTTCTGAACAGAGTCAATGTAACGCGATTGGATGCGCTAATAGGACGTAGTACAACACGTTCAGATGATAAATGCATCTAGTCATATTTTGAATTATTAAATTAAAAAGTAATTATTTTCTCATAGAATCAAACTGTGATAATATTTGAATCACATAAATAGTCACATATTTCTATAAAGCTCGTAGAATATAATAAAGTTTCTTACGAAAGCGCATGCATATTCAAGTTATGCGCTCCAATCTTAAAGAGTTGGCACTTGGATGTAAAAACTTTCTTTAGATTTTGTAAAACAAGAATCCTTTCATACACCAAATGACAAACCGTTTTAGGTTTAGAAAAATTCGACTGTTTTGGAATCTTTCATACGAGATCTTCCGTGTGCTCAGAAAGATAAGAAAAAGTTTCACACTTTCCACACATAATCATCGTGACTTGATAGAACATGAAACAATCGTTCACATTTTTCTTACAGAATTCTACATTATTTTCTATAGTACTCAGTCTTCTATGGTCTCTCCTAGTAAAAAAGGTTTCGTAATCGGAAGATGCAGTAAAAGGATTCTTAGTTTTTCTTATTGATCCGTTGGCATGTCCCGCAAGAAGAAAAAGTTTTTTCGAACTTCCTATTTTGTGGATAACCATATAAAGATTGTTTACAAAACGATTTCTGTAGACGTCCTGTTGCATTAATGACAAATGAAAATGGATTTTGATGCGCTAAATAAATCAATATTCCATAATCAGAATAATACTTTTGATTATCTACCAGTATCACTAGTTATTGTATATTAAAAAAAAAATTTTTTTTCGCGCAAATTCAGGATTAAAATACATTAATATGTTTTTCAATTGATTTATCCTCATCATCATTCTCTATATTTGAAACAATAAAAGTTAATCGATATAACTTTTTTTATTTTTTTCAGTTAAAAAAGTGACACTCTTAACAATAAGTATCACATGAGTCAAGTGAGCAGAGACCAACGTGAATTCTGATTTCTTTGGCTTTCAAGTAGGAAGAAAGGAAGAGTGTATTTTTGTTGAGTGTTTAGAATACGAATATATAATATTCAATGACAGAAAGAAGAGTGAGTTATAGATAACACATCATATCCTTTTTTGGTTATGTGCAGTGACACAAAAAAAAATCCTTTTACGGTTTCTATTTTTGCGTTCTTTTACAAAGTATAAGACAGACATATCTACATTGCCTTATATGATGCATATGATTCATACGTAAGCAATGGTTGCGAAATAACATGTTTTTATGTGAGTATTTATTGCAACCGCAATCATGGTCATTTTCAATTGTTGATTTATAAATAATTATGGTACCCAATCCACAGCTTCTTCTCGATCGATTTCCAGTTGAAATTATCTTCGATATATTTAGTTATTTAACGGCTATCGAAATTCTTCATTCATTTCATAATTTCAGTCGATATTTAAGACAATGTATACGAAGTTATCAACATTACAAAGTTAATTTTAAAGGAATACATAAACATGAATTTGATTTAATATGTAATATAATTCGTCCTGATCAAATAAAGACACTGACAATATCTGACGATGAAGAGACACCCGGTCAAATGGCTCTTTTTCTAACTCGTTTTCCAACATTCGAACAGAGTTTTACTCAACTTGAACATCTTCAATTAAAAAATCTAGACGAATTTCCTAATTGGTCTCAAATAGAATGGCTTCATACTCTTACAATTGATTTTAAACGTTGGCCACTTTATTCTTTTGAATATGATCATATTAAACAATATGAAAGACATCTTATCAATATTTTTCGTCTTTCTACATTACACACTCTCATTTTGAACAATGAATCATTAAATATCAGTTTCAATTTCCGGATATTACCTGTTGCTGAAAATATTCATAAATTTAAAATTTGTTTAAGAACAATAGATGATCTTCCACTCATATTTAAATGTATACCAAATATACAACGACTTAGTTTAGTAACAACAACATCTATCGGTGATGATTTTATCTCGACAAATGATGTTCCTCTTTCATTAACTCATTTAACTATTACATCAAGTTATACACCTCGAGATCAAATTAGAGAAATTATTCAATCATGTTCAATGTTGTCCTATTTAAATATTCATATTCAACGCAGTCAAACGGATTTTCGACAATGGCTCGACAGTGATTGGTGGCAATTATTAATTGAAAATTGTTTACCTCAACTCCATATTTTTCATTTAAGAGTATGTTACATTTTAT
Source organism: Macrotrachela quadricornifera (assembly GCA_022393335.1). NCBI lineage: Eukaryota > Metazoa > Rotifera > Eurotatoria > Philodinida > Philodinidae > Macrotrachela > Macrotrachela quadricornifera. The sequence goes on from JAJEKB010021049.1 coordinate 510,233, forward strand.
TTTTGAAAAATCTCAAAAAACATTTCAGATTCTATTTATCACTAAACGAAAAGAATTTTTTTTTCAAAGTTATTCAACTCTTCTTTCATTTCTGCGCGATTAACCTTGTTAAACTTATTTTAGAGTTATTTAATGATGTTCTTATGAAAAGATCAAAAAGTACAATAGATCTTAGTTTCTTTCCAGTGTCTGAAGTTTCTCTTTCTATTCGCATAAAGCTTTCGAAGTACACATCTGATTTTTCTTCGATGTCAAGTGAAATTCTATTGAAGTATATTAAGTTTATATACACACTCTAGATCATTAAATTCTAATTAAACAAAGAAAATCTTCAGACAATTTTCTCTATTTTTTTTTTGAAATAATTACTAAGAGGAAGATTAGCATCAACTCCTATTTTGTAATAATACTTTTATAAAAATTTGACAATTATAGTAGAACAGTATAGAAAAATCTCAGAGTCTATTTGGGACAACATTTTTAGTATCTGTACGCATCCACGATAAATCGATAATCTACATCCAAATTTCACCTCATTTTTGAACATTATTAGATATAATTTATATATTAAGTAAGATTTTTTTTATGGAGAGAAAAGCAGAAAAGATATTTGTTGATCTTGATTCTTTTTTTCATTTAGCAGTATTAGAATGAAACTATGATTTATTTATTAAGGTTGATTTGATTCCAATGTCTGATTTGACAACAATGAAAGATCTTCTCAAAGGCTTTCAAACAAAATTTTGGACAGACAATCAAAGAGATCATCGATGGTTTACTATCGATGTAACACCATTCAATACATTGTCTATTGATAACGAACAACATACTATATCAAGTAAAACATTATCCATTGATTTATCATCAGATGAAACATCTACTCCTTTTTCAAATCGTTTTTCTAATGTTGAAAAATTACAACTGAAACATACGAACGAAGATTCACAATGTTACATTGTATCAAATTTATTTGAACTTGAAAAATATATCAATGATTTTTCGACTCTTGTACATTTACAATTATGGGGCACATGTAGTATAACACCTACTTTATTTAGTCAACTTCTGATGATTGCACCTCGTCTTACCCGTTTGACAATATCATCTTCATTTAATGACATTTATAGATTGATTCCATTGAAATATCCACAAATACGTTGGCTTGATATGAGACGTGAATATTTATCAAGTAAAATTCGTACAAAGTTTTGTTCGGCATTTCCTTGTCTTCAACATTTAATTAATTGTCATGTTTATAGTGAAGAAGATTTAGAAGTTCTTATTGAAAATCTGAAATATTTACAAAATATAACAGTTCATATCCAATCATATTATTTCGATGATAATAATGAATTCGATGAATGGTTGAAAAAGCATACACATTTAACAAATTTTACTTTCAAATTATTAAGTGAACGACATATACAATTATGGATTAGCAATAAACATGTACCAAATTCAAATGATTTGGAATCGCCAAATTTCATGGAATAATTTTAGATTTTCGTTTGTTACTGAGACTAATCAAATTAAACAGATTTTAATTGAGATTCATTTCTATTTACATTAATTTTCTTCTAATCAATATAGTTACTACAAAAATAAATATCATTCAATGTTTATATATTAGTTCGGATGATGCAACAATTAGTTTTGATCTGTAAAATATTTGTTAACAAGATTGTGTTTCGCTTACCTTCTTTTTTTAAAATTATTCGTTAAAAGCGTAACATCAAAACCCTTTAATGAGCTTGACTTCTCATTTGAAAAGCTCTAACTCGTGAAGAAAGCGAGCTCAAAAATATCCGATTCTGTGAAACCTGAGGCCAAAAAAATTGGCTTAGTTCAAAGTGCGACATCATAACATTTTAATTGGGTCATTTTCCAGATTCCGAAAAGGGTTTTCTAACCTTGCGCTTATTTAAACCGCGCGCCTTGACCTCCTACAAGCAGACATACGCACGAAACTCTATCAGCATTTTTCAAACAACTTCACTTTAGTCGTAAGAAAAAAATTATTTGAAAAAATTCAAAAACTAATAGTGCCAATCGATTCCTCGACACCAATTATCTTTGGTCAAACGTTAAGAGCCCAATTGAAGTTGAGGTTCTGATTCTTTGATCGATTTTTCTAAGGTGTTTTTTCGACCTTTCACCTCGACGACAAGCAAGCAAGCAAACTATTTTATTTATATGACCCTCCCTTCAGTCGAGGAAACTAACACAAGTAACGCTCGTCAAAGCTGACTCGCTTAACCCTCGACTGAGTTTATTCTGTCTATTTCGAGAACTATTGATAGATAAATAGTAGACAAATGTGATACTATACACACCTTAGTTTAAACGAATCTTCCACATTTCATAGTTTCTAAATCTATAACTATCAATCTTAAATTCGAAAAATATCAGGTGCTCACCATTTTTTTATCATAGAGAGCATATTTTAACTTTCGTGGTACATTGATAGAGTATTACCTTGAGTTACCTGGACGATATTTCAACCAGAATTTATAACGAACAACTCAGACAAAACGTAAATTTGCTATTGACTCCATCTGATTTACTTTAGTCTGACCTTATATTTTAAGCAAACACACACAGAGTTGTGTTTTTTATGTCACTCCCCTTCTTAATCAAAAAAATAGTGATAAAACATTTCGCCCAAACTTTTCATTGGGATTTTCAGTAGCATTGGTTCGTTAGAATCTCCTGATATAAGAAAGAATCCATGATGTTCGAGATTTAGTGAAAAGGACTTCGGAATAACAGCAAGCAAATAACAACATATTAGGATTCACAAGTTGTTTAATGAATAGCTCATTTTTACGTCAAATGTCTAATAGAAAATTTATTTTGCCTCAAGAATTGAGTCATTCTCGATTTTCTCAAGGTGCCTCAACGCTCACTCATCATATTACGATAAAGCTTCTCAATCAACGTCTAGCCGTTGGCATATTTAACGTCACTATACCGACTAATATTAGTTCACCTATAAAGTTATTGAATGCATCTCGTTTAATTTATTATCAGAAAACTGCTGTATATTTGTTAATGCTATCGTTAAAAAAAAACTAAAAAATGAGAACTGTTTTAGAATCGCTACAAATAGAATACAGCACTTTGTAGTCTAGGAAAGAGCTTTGCCTATTTAGGAATATAATTCTACGGTTGATATCTATGGAAACTCAACAACAGAACTTCGAATAGTTTCTTCATTTTTTACATATTTTTGTAAGGTGCAGGAAATGCAAAATTACAGTGGCTTTTTCTTCTCGTTCATTTATATATGATTTGATAGAGCATGAAACGCTGATCACGAATATGTATAATTTGTTTGGATTTGATCGATGTTTGGCTGAGAAAAATGCTAAACAAGTTGAATGACTACAAATGTCATATATGTAACTATATCTTGCTTTTTTTTACAAAAAGTGCTAAAATTTAAAATAATTTACTATGTTAAGTGTTCTTTTAAATATCATATTCTGAATCAGCATGAAAAACTGAATCAAAAAATGCTATTTGATCAAACGGAAAGCAAAAAACAGTTTAAAAAAACTCCATATAACATTCATACCCCTATATGCTGAAAAAGTGGATATCCATTACTGATCGCACAAATCTATCTAGTTTTTTGTACTAAGAGATAGAATCGTTTGTCATATCTCGTTAGAATCGCCAGATCGCGAGCTACAAAAGTACTTATTTACTTTTTCTAAATTTTCCTTAAACATTGAGAGAAGTCGAGTGTTTCTCTCAAAATTAGATAATAAGAATTGAAAACTTGTCGATTTTTGTCGAAATCCAAAACAAAAACTCGATACAAACGCAAAACAAATATCATATTCGAAATCAGCATAAAAAATTACATCGAATTACATAGTTTATAAAATTAAAAAAATTTCATGAAAATTCAGCTGTGGGGGACCACAGGCAAAATCTCAACAAAATTCAGTTGAGGGGGAGTACGGCTAATTTTTTGAAGAGAAAATTTTTTTCTAACAAACCATGTAGTTCGATGTAATTTTTTATGCTGATTTCGAATATGATATTTGTTTTGCGTTTGTATCGAGTTTTTGTTTTGGATTTCGACAAAAATCGACAAGTTTTCAATTCTTATTATCTAATTTTGAGAGAAACACTCGACTTCTCTCAATGTTTAAGGAAAATTTAGAAAAAGTAAATAAGTACTTTTGTAGCTCGCGATCTGGCGATTCTAACGAGATATGACAAACGATTCTATCTCTTAGTACAAAAAACTAGATAGATTTGTGCGATCAGTAATGGATATCCACTTTTTCAGCATATAGGGGTATGAATGTTATATGGAGTTTTTTTAAACTGTTTTTTGCTTTCCGTTTGATCAAATAGCATTTTTTGATTCAGTTTTTCATGCTGATTCAGAATATGATATTTAAAAGAACACTTAACATAGTAAATTATTTTAAATTTTAGCACTTTTTGTAAAAAAAAGCAAGATATAGTTACATATATGACATTTGTAGTCATTCAACTTGTTTAGCATTTTTCTCAGCCAAACATCGATCAAATCCAAACAAATTATACATATTCGTGATCAGCGTTTCATGCTCTATCAAATCATATATAAATGAACGAGAAGAAAAAGCCACTGTAATTTTGCATTTCCTGCACCTTATAAATCTCACTCAAAGGCCCGATATATAATAGTCAACAAAGAAAACTTTATTTTAGAATCAATATCGAACATAGATTCACGACCATCGAATGTCCGTGAGTCAAGCTTAAAACGAGCAAGCAAGCGAACTATTTTTTTTTCATATGACTCTCCCTTCAGTCGAGGAAACAAGGGTAATTTGTGAATGGTCAATTTTTTGCTGACTAGTAGTCAGTCAGGTCGAAAATCTGACTTCAATTTTGGATTCCTGCACATTGATAAACACTACCAAAACTTTAGCCAAACGTCAAAAAACCTATACATATTAAGAAGTTCTAAGCATATGTTCTTATTAACCTTAATGTTTTTTTGACCTGCGACAAGCAAGCAAACTAATTTTTTTCATATGAACCTCCCTTCAGTCGAGGGAAATTACCTTCATTAATCACTTCAGACACCATCACAGAAATCAATGGTCTTCATCACGCACCATCATGAAACCATCGTTTCGTGAAAAAACACTTGTTTTCGATGAAAAATACCAAACCTCACCAATTCCTAACATCCATTGATCAATGGTGGTATCACCACAATCAGCAATGGTATTCATCATACACCATGGTAAAAACCTTAATTCATGAAAAAACACTTGTTTTCGATGAAAAATACTAAACCTCACCAATTCCGAACATCCATTGATCAATAGAGATACCACCACCATGAGTAATGGTGTTTATCCAGTTGGATGGAATATAGGACTTTTCAGTATTCTGAGAGTTTATCGAAAAACTCAGCGTGCCTCGTAAAGATTGCAATATGAATGTTTTTTTGACCCCGACGACAAGCAAGCAAACTATTTTTTTCATATGACCCTCCCTACAGTCGAGGGAACAATGATCAGAATACTAATAAATGCTGTTGCTATTCGTGCTACTTTAAGTGAACTCATCCGACGAATTTGAGCTTTTGCTGAACTATTGAAATATCGATCGATACATGCCAATACAATTAACCAGCAGGATATTGTACGTATGACATGGAAAATAAAAACTTCTATTTTGCAAATTGCAAGATTATAAGTAGAAATATCTATATTGAACCTATCTGAAAGAATACGTATAGGCATAATTACAAATACAACCAATAAACTATAACACGTTGACCAGAAAAAATATATTGCACATGGTTCACGACGTAAAAATGGACGCATAAAAACAAAAATGTTTAATGTAAGGCCAATTGCACCCAACACAAAATTACAACATGATAAACTCATAACAATTATTGTTGTTGCTGAATTTATTTCATTGATTAGAACATTAATAAATGACATTTTATTTATCTAATTATTTATTGATGAATATAATCTAAATATAATAAATGAAATTAAATATCGATAATTAACATCTTATATCTCTCTCTCTACTCATACATTGTAAGGTATGACATGACTCGTTAATCTTTATACTTATTTACATTGAAGACAGGCACTACTATTTACTATTTTTCAAAACGTCCTTTTTTTCTATTAATGCCACAGGTAAATAATAATCTTTCCAGAATATTATTCTAATAGTCTATCATAAAAATCTTAACTTCCTCTCTTTGGACTAGCTAATGGTTAATTTAACTTTAATAAAATTCATTTCTTTCATAGTACCTATATAACAAGCATTTTTCAAAATAATTTTATACATCAGAATTTCTTCATTTAACAATAAATCTATGTTCTCGAACAGAATTAAATATAAAAATTGATCTCGTTTCATTTAAAAAACATAAATTATTCAATTTGAAATTGACTGTCATTGAGAATATGAACGCATATAAGAACAATATTGTATTATAAAGATAAAATAGATTTAAGATATACGCAAAATATTCATATTACGACGATCCTTCCAGCAAGAGTTAAATGAAGTATCAAGAATTTTCATACAAAGTATTATTTAAAAAGAATTAAATAACGTTTCGACCCAAGGAAAATTTTATAAAACAGAACAGAAGATAGTTGCTTTTATCGAATATTAATTTAACTGTAATATTCAGTAACACATTCATAAAGTCATCTACTAAACAGAAAACTATCTAGTGTGCAATCATTACGGCTTAATATTACTTTGTATACGATCTACAAACAGATTCTAAAATGAAAAAATAATCGATTTATTCTGTTTAATGATATAGAGAGAATACTTACTGAATGAGATTTTTGTTGAAGATATATATTGTCATGCATTAATTGTAATAAATAGTCTTTAGTTTAGATTTTACTGATTTTGAATAACTTAAAATGAGATTTTACACTAAAACCAAATATTGAATAAAAAAATGAATCTTTTTTAATGATAATTTTATATACTGTAACTCAGCAATATAATCATTTGATCTATATTTAAATAATTATTGACGTCGCTGAATATCGTATATAAAAAGTAGATTATTTATGATTCACTATTTCGTATCATGACGTAGTAAACAAACGAGTAATTGTTATCATCCATCTCTATCGCTTATTTAGTCATGCATGTTTCTTTCTCCTTTATTTTACAAAGATTTGTTTATATATACGATATACCAAAACGATTTGAAATAAAAGAGAAAAATTAAATTTAAAAATAAATAAATTCTTTTTTTACATATATTTCTGTTTCATTGATAAAGATTTTACATTTCAGATCTGAAAATGGATTCAAAAGGTCAAAATGAAAAATTTGAATTTTTAATCACTTACATAAAAGAATTTTTTCAAATAAATTATTTGAATTTTGCTGCAAATAATAATGTAAAAGTTAATAGATTGAAATATATGAATTACTATTTTATATTTTTTTCAAAGCGAGATATAATGAAAAGACGAAAAACTATTTCAATGATATCTTTATATAAAAATATAAAGAAGTTGAAATAACTTTGACAAATCGTAAAAATAATGTCTTTCTAAAACGTTCAATAGATATTTTATTTTTTGAAAACAAAATACTAATTTATATTTCAATTTTAAATTAATCAAATTAATTCAGAACGTCAAATAACACTTGATATGGATTTTTTATATCAAAGAAGAAAATTCTTTTCTAGAGTAAAACTTTATATATATCTAACAAAAATTTTTATTTTTTTTTATTTTATAGAATTCATAATAACGAAGATTTAAATAAAATCTTAAATAATTTTATCAATATAATAAAGAATGAAATCAATTTAGTATGTTTTTTTCTCTTTTTAAAAATAATTTCAATTTTTCTTATATAAAATACATCTCCTCAAAATTTAATCAATGATCCTCTTTATCAAGAAATACTAAATGATTTAAGAGATTCTGTATCTTATCAACCACCAACTGATGGATGATAATAATTTATATTAATTGTCAAAATATTTTCTCTTGATTTTTTGAAATATTATTCTACTTCTTCATATTGATTTACTTAATCATGATATTGTTGTCTATGTCTTTTTCTTGTTTTTATCAATTATTGTTAGTTAATGAAGATCGAAATACAGAATTAAAGACATTTGCACAGATCTTTTATCAATATTTTTTTGTTGTTTATCATATAGCACTCATTATTACATCAATAGTTAGTTATTCTTCTTCGTACCTATTATTTGTGGGTTTATATATGGTATGAACGTGTTCTTTATGTCTTGATAAAGATGTATATTCTCTTTGTGTAGTATATGTAACTTGTGTTTATCTCTGTAATCATCATTAAAAAAAAGATGTATAAAATAAAATAGAATCGTTATTCATGAATATTAAATATTAAAGATAGATCATTTTTTCTGATACATATGGATGATGCATTTCTGTTATTTGCTATCGGTGTTACCTATCATGATATCTATTTAGAAATTCATAATTCTTGAACAAATATACATTTGATATTTTTTTTTTCAATAAAATGTGTGCATTTGAAGTGCATTGATTTTTAAATATTATCTAGCAAAATCAATAAGAGTTTTTAAATAAAATAAATTTAAGATTGCGTAAATTCAACACACAACTTAAAATAGAAAAGTGACGAAATACTTTTGATGTTCACTGTACATAATTATTTTCATTTGTATATCGATTTTGTGTTCTTACAATAATAGACAATGCAATATTTTCTTATTTTATTCTGTTTTTCTTTAATAAAATTCTTTTATTTTTATTTTTATTTTTCAAATTGTTATTGGATAACATATTTCTGCATGAGGAAAATATTCTTGTACAGAATTTGAACATTTTGTTTTTTCATTACATAAATTTAGTTTCTTAATTTTGGTACAATTAATTCGTGTAGCATCTCTTGTGAAATTGTGTGTTATTCGTTTTAAAGATTCATAAGTAATATAAAGAATAAGATTATTTTTCAAATACGTTTTCGTATCAAGTAGAAACTCTTCTAAATAATCATCATGGACTTTAATAAGGTGAAGTTCATGAAGAGAAGAATATTGAATTACAGATAAATTTCGATTATCATTATTTGATTCATAAGATTGTTTTTGATTTTGTGATTTTCGATTAGTGATAGATAATACTTCCATAAACGGAAATGACTGAACAATTCGACGAAGAAATTCATGTTCAAAAGAATGTTCATCAAATAAAGACACGACACGAACAGATTGAAATAAACCACCTGGAAAATTATTTGTAATGCTGTTAAAGTATTTCATTTGATATGGATATGTGTAAATGTGACATTGACTTCGTTTTCCATCTGGAAAATAATCACCATAAGAAATAATATTATTATTTGGAAAATCAATGAATGTGCGTTGCATATCTTCTCTTGATATAAAATTCATTTCATTAATACTAAACATTGATGATAGAATATAAAATTCAAATTGATTTAATCGTGGTAACTGATTAATGATGCTTGTCTTCAAATAGTTTCCATCAATAAGTGTGTTTTTAACATTAACCCTAAGACACAAGTGAAGTTCTACTAGATTTGACATTCGATAAAGAAGTGGTGAGACTGTTTCATCATAATCATATATTACGTCATCACAGGAAAGAGAAAAACATTTTAAAGTTGGTAAATCACCCTAGAAAAAGAAGATTAACTTTCTTATTTGACAACATAAATTTTTTTATAAAACCAACTTGATTTTCAATTTCATCTGGAGGATAAATATTATCCAAGTCAACGTGGAGCATGTGAAGTTGATTAAAACGGCCATCGAGAAGACAAAGACAATCATCAAAAGATTGTATACTTATAATTAATTTCAAAAGAGTTGAAGAACGAAGATTAACATATAATGGATAATCAAAAGTTAATCGAACATCATTTATATATGATTCAAATAATATAAAAGTAATCAGACGAGTGAAAACAGTGAAGATATTGTCACATATCTTTGTCACTAATAATGGCATATCAACATCATCATCATAATTATTATACATCGTAATAAAAAGTGTTGTAATCTGATTTTTGTAAATTCCACAAAGATTTTTATCTAAGCATAAAATATTAAGAAAAACAATTATCGATATATCCAATGATTTATATTAATAAATATAATAAATCTTTCATTTGTTTTAAATAATAATTCAATTAAAATATCTTACCAGTCAAAAGAGATAGAGCTGATTCTTCATTAACATTATAAAGACCAAGACTATTTAAATTAGGATAACTAGCAGCATATAAAACACGTTTCATCGATGATGATTCAAGATCAAGCCATTGAATTTTATTACCAATCGAAGGTAAAATTTGTGAACAAAATCGATGAGATATCATATTACAATCAAGTAAATCGATAAAATTTTGAGATAACCATTTGGTAAAAGTCAAACGATTTGTAAAAATTGGATCATAGATTATTTTATTTAATCGTTGATTAATACCTTGAAAAGAATAAAGTACATCAATATTGTTCAATTCTTGGAAAATAATCATAAGAATTTCATCAGGTAAATCATTTAATCCAACATATGAGTATTTCATGTTTATTTTCATTTGCGTATTCTTTTTAACTTATGACAATAAATATTATATGAATATATATATATATATTTATATCTTCTATTTGACCGTTGTCGTCAACACAGACAATAGTGCATTGTTCTATAGTCAAAATTGATAATCAATAAATGTTGTTATATATTTTTCTCCTCTTTCTAATATGGCATATAATACAAAGTGATACTCTGTTCATTTACGTACTATATAGTATTTCATGAAGAGAAAGTCTTTAATGAGAATTAAAAAATACCGCTTATACAGAACTTGACATGCATTCGATTTTTATATGTTAATTAAAATTACCTAAATTCAAATCATACGAAACTTTTGTTATACATATATTTCTAGAATAAAACTTGCTCTACAAAATGTTCAATTTAATTTGATTCCTGAACATCGTTGAAAATTTTTAGAATCTGTTGCATTTTAAATATCGAAATTTTCGGAATAAGATTATTTTCAAAAAAATGTCACTATTTGTAAAGAGAAGAATTTTGAAAAGTATTTGGAGATTTTAACTGTTTGGAGATCTAGTTTATCACAGTCTATGATCAAGCAGAGTACTGAATTTTTGCTACTTTAAAATATGAAAACTGTTCTAAAATATCCTTTAGAGAAATTACGAACAACAGGAAAAAGCCCATTTTGTATGATGCAGCATATATTTTTTATTTATACAGGTATTTGCTTCCAGTTAAATAGTTATAAGTTAGAGAAAAATTGTAATTATATATTTAAAAAAACCATCTAATTCTGTTTCTAATTGACTACTTTCAATCCTTATCTATTACTTTTAAATATCAAGAAAATGAAGAAACATATTTGCAAACATTTTTGGAATTGGTGTTTTGTAGAAACATCATTGTTGGTTCCTATATCGAAGATTTGCTCTTAATTGATCAATTTTAATTCAGAAAAGAATTTTAAGTATATATTTACAAAGACCATAAAATTCTCTTTGTAGCTGACTAGTTTTGATTCTCTCTTGCAACTTATAAAAGGACGAAAATCGAACAGAAATGTTGTGCAAAGAATTTTTACATACAGATTATTTAATTAATATTAATTAGTTAAAAAATATTTCTTTAACCATTTCGAAAAATCAGTCTGAAAGTTTTAGGATAAACTCTAGTACACAAAGTCAATTTTGAACTTCGCATTTAACTATATACGAGTAATTTCTACGTTTATATATTCAGACTTAAATCTTATTTGTCATTACAAAGATAAAACGACGAATAAAATTATCAATTTTATTTTTGCTAATTATTTTTATAATTTCAAAAGAAAATTTATCAAAAGAAGATATAAATACAATAAATGATTCATGGATAATACTTTATCGTATCATTGGTAATGATTTTCCTCTACGTAATTCATCAAATCAAACATTAATTAATTTAAAATTTATTCTTCAATATAAACCTTCATTTAAAAATGTGAAGAAAATTTGGATACTTAATAGAATTATTGATAATCAACTTGAAGAAACATTAATAAATATATTAAATTCATATAATTATTTATATATTCGAATACCTTTTCATTCTGATGAATATCATCGTTTATCATATTATATTCCATTCAATTATCCATCACAAGAATTTTTTTATTCAAACAATTTCTCTAATATGTCTTCACTTGAGAAAATTCAATTAATTGATACAATTTATCATTGTAAAAATTTATATACAATGAATATAAATGGAGCAAGAAATTTTGCTTTAAAACATGGAAAACAACAAATAAATGTTAAATGGTCAATGCCATTTGATAGGAATTGTTTCTTATCTCAACAAAGTTTTAATGAAATAATTAATGTTATTAATAATAAGAAGAATTCTTTAATAGAATATTTAATTATATCTATAAATAGAATTACAAATAATAGTCAAATATTTAATTCAAATCAATTTCCAAAATATGAAGAACTTCAAATTATGTTTCGATATAATTCAGAGATTGAATATTTAGAAACAATGAGATATGGACAATGTTCAAAAGAAGAATTACTTTCATATTTAGGTCTTACAAAATCTTCAGGGGAAAAATCTTTATGGGAACCAAAAGAACGACAACTATTGAATATTTCAAAAGATAAACATGAATATATTTTTAAAAATGATACTTTTATTTTTCATCTCTCTTCAGAAAAGAAATCTATTGATGAACAATCACTTTATTATCGAACATGTACTCGTTATCAAGATACATTCTATTTTCTTCATAATCTCGATTTACAAATCAATACAATTAATTTACTTCCAATTCCACGAACAAATTCAGATCCATGTGCATTTTGGTCTAATGAACAAATAGCAAATATTACTACAAGAGCGAGAAATACTTCACTTATATAAACCTTTCACAGGTCAATTTCAACTGATCGAGATTTGTTGATTTTTATCAGCAGTGTCACATGTCCAAGATTTTGGAGATGCCATTACATCACCCCACGGGAGATGCCGCATCTTGCGCGAGAGATGCGGTGGCATCTCCAAAATTCTGGATATGTGACACCACTCCTATTTGCGCTGCTAATAGTACAGATGGAAGAAAATGGGAGAAGCCATTGTTATGGTATTATCCATATACAGCCAATAGCACTCAACCTCCTCAGCCGAGAAATATTGTATTTTTCACAGGTCCTGGTAGATTGTTAGGTTCGGTTTTCATTGATACTCGTGCTAGAACTCCCCGCTCTGAAACATTTAAAATGGCATATACTTATGCAAGCACAACATATGTTTATGTGGGCACATCTCCTGATGGTTTTAATTGGATTGCAGGTCCACAACCAGCTTATACATTACAGGATATATCTGATACACAAGTAGTTATGTTATACACTCCTGAAAGTGACGGAGCTTGTGTTCTCTATGGTCGAAAAGATCAGGTTGACTTTACGAATACTACTATATATTGTCTTGGCGGTAGCAGATCTGGTCGAAGAGTGATCGCCACCATATCGAACGGTAGTGTCTATGGTCCTTGGTTGGAACCTATTGAATCATTTCCATTGGGTGGTCCAGATCAAATTCAATGCTTAGACAGTTATAATTCTGGAACATTGTACGATAAAGGTATTTAGTTTCTTTTTCCTTCAGCTTATCGGCATTGGGCAAAAGCAGATTCAGGTTCATCTTATGCACCTTCAAATGATGGAGTGATGGATATTAGATTAGCTGTTAGTCGTACAACACTTGGTCCCTACACATATCCTTCAAGAGATTCATTTATACCACGAGGAACTGGAACGATCGATCCTTCTTGCAAAATTTTGAATGGTACAGGAAGTGACAGAGATGCTGGATTTGTCTTTTCAACAGCAAATGGTTTGTTAGATCCAGATTTTCTTCAATTAAATGAAAATGAAAAACTTCGAGGATCTGCAGATGATAATCCTTCTTTATGGATGTACCATATTTATTGGGGATCACAAACAACACATGCTGGTGCTATAGTCAGTGAGAGCCAAGTCTGCAGAATATGGTAGATGTGAAAGCACAGTCTACCCGAGCTCCAATACCTTTTCACAAGTTGACCTTGCAATATGAGGTTTGGGATTGTCATATAAAAGTAAATTTTATCCTGTTTTCTTCAGGGTTTCACTCAGTCCAACTGCTGACAGTGGAGATTAGTAGTGATAGTACTACTAGTCAGAACAAGCTTCCAATCAGAGATGGGCAAGTCATCGATTTTTTCACTCAAGTCAAGTCAAGTCATTCTTAGAAAATGCCTAGTCAAGTCAAGTCAAGTCATGCATGACTTTAAAAAAATTCAAGTCGAGCCAAGTCACATCACGCCTTAAAAATTGCCAAGTCACAGTCAAGTCAAGTTATTTTTGAAAACTCTCAAGTCAAGTAACTTGTGACTTGACTTGACTTGGTTCAAGTCAAAAATGGACTTGACTTGCACATTCCTTTTAGAAACCGAAATTGAAATTTATAGAACACCTATATATTATTGGACTTGACTTGCTTGATTCAAGGGAAAAATGAACTTTTCTTCCCTAACTTTGTTAAAAATCGAAATTAAAATACATAAAACACTTATCCTTTTTTGAACTTGACTTTGACTCGATTTTATACAAAAGTCAAGTCAAGTTATTTTCGATAACTCTCAAGTCAAGTCCAAGTCAAGTAACTTGTGACTTGACTTGACTTGATTCAAGTCAAAATGGACTTGACTTTCTCATCTCTGCTTCCAATGAATGACCCCTTGTATGCCCCACCGAGGGCTCAACATAATCGCCATTGGTTGAAGTTCATTTTTTGGCGTTGATATACCGTTTTGTCCAACTCCGAGCCATTCTCACTTACGCTTGTGGTTGACATATATCATCCATTTTTCATCCCCGGTAATAAGAACGCAGAACCATTCGTAGTCACGGTGAGAAGCGAGTAGTTTTACAGATGCGTCGATTCTGCATTGGAGCTGAAGTGGTGACAACCACTGAGTATCCGAATTCCATATTTCTACCTCTTATCTGATTCATTCAGATATTTTTCTTTAACGGTATAAGAGCATTCAAGTCGCTCTGTTGGAAAGTGTGTAGTTGATCTTAGTTCCTCTTTAATCAGCTGCTTTAATGCGTCTATGTTCTTCTCCGAAGAAGGTATACCCTCACTCTCAAGTTTCCATTCTTAAATTGATCGAATCAATGTTACGCTGCAAGAATGGAGAGTACATCGTAACCTATCGTGCTGCATATCTTGCTTGCTGCTTTCATTGCTCTGCGATCCAAATAGAATTGATAAACCAAATCAGTCGAAGCTCACTCGAGAAATCTCTATTTCGAAGTCGAAATGAACTTCTTTACTCACAATCTGGTTGTTATTTGCAAGATATTTGCACTCCCTTTATATATCCTAAGTATGGAAACTTCTTGACATTTTGAGATTTTTTTCGATAATTTAGAAGAAAACGCAGAAAATTTCTTACAAATCCAATAGAAAGCGACGAATTATCTCACAGACGGTGACAATTGAAACTGAAATACATGCACTGAAAACACACTTAAACTCTTTGAGGATGAGGGTAGAAACACGTGCACACAGAACAAGTCCGCAGTAAATAAGATAGATCCTGGTAAATCTCACCGAATCCTGTTAGATTCTGATAAAGTGTGGTAGACCTTGGTAGACTTTGGAGGACCTTGATGAAGCTTATTAGACGTATTAAAATCGTATATAGATTGTTTAAATAAGTCTCTTCTGTGGAGTATAGACATTTTCGATTATTTTCTAATTAATTTGCATCATTAACTGATCTTGTTACATATGATTTGATGATTTTAATCTTTCTCTTACTTATTTGAAAATAAATACTGATATCAAATTCATGTTCACTTCTGATCGCCTATGTGAAACGTATATGAATCTATTTCGTGACAGATTGAATCAATAAATTCCTCATATTTAAGAACATATCAACGAAATGTCCAAGTGACACATAAAGAATAAAAAAGTAAGGAAAAAAGCGATCTACTGTCTGATAACATTTTTTGATTAAATCTAATAGTTGTTTGTTCAGAAATCTGGTACATCACTTATTTCTGTATCACAAGTCGGCTTTATTTTTGTTTTGTATGATCGAGAAAAGACGATAATTTGTGAACTAAGAAGCGTAGAAAATTGAGAGCTTCATTCTATTAACCCTTTGGTTACGCGGATCACGCATATATGCATGTTGAACTTTTCCTTGAACTATTTCTGTTACAGTTATGACTTTACTGCTTTAACTGAGTGCAGATTATCATGCCTTTTTATACTCTATATTGTCCGACAACTTATCTACGTCTCTTTGTTCTGATCTGCTCTACTGAAGTCGCACTTCGCGGTATAATCAAAACCTGTCAGTTATCAAGAGAGAGAGTAGTACAATCCAGAGTGCTACTAAGGAAATATGCTTTATCCATAAATCGGAAGATATATGCTCATAAGGTATAATACGACACTCCTAAGATATCATCTGAAATACTATCACGGTAAATCCACTAATTGTCGTACCCTAACTCTATCCTGATTGTACTCTTGACCATTACAGACTAATAGTGAAAGGAGAGCTTTCGTGTAGAATTCTACCACTTAGTCAGATTATGAAAATGCTCTTGTACTAGCAGAACCAGAGCGTCGTTATGTAGTCTTATCATATATATACATATTCTATTTTAAGAATTTTTCATAAAAATCCAAAATTTTCTGTTTCTAGGAAAATATTGTAACCGAAGTATTAACTATAAGTATAAGACGTATGTGAGGATGGAATCCTTCTCAATGATGTCATTTGGATTGTTACAATATATTTTCGATGATCTGTACCAATATTACATAATTGTTTTAATATACATAATTTCTTTTGTGTTACGTCTTTTTAAATATATTTTATTTTGTGTTAAGATATATCTTTCTCTTTCTATATTAAAAGCAATTTATGAGAAGAAAAGAAATATATTGATGTATTCAATTATAAATGGTGCGCTACAAATATCAACTAAATATAGTACGCTGATTCTGTATATATTGAATATACTAAACAGTGATATTTTCATTTAAACTCTAAGTTTATATTGCTAATCAATGAACTATGACAAAGCAGAGCTTTATATTACGATAAACAAACCACTGTTAAAAGACATCGAAATAATCTATTTTCTGTACTTGAAGGGAGGTAATGAGTAACATTTTAACAAAATGAATCACTGATTATTTGTAAGAATAGCTGTTTTTAGATGCTCATGGTATATTTCACACGGATATATCTATTAGAGAAAGCAAGTAGATCAAAAATCGAGTCAAAACCTACACAAGAATAGCAAATCGTGACAAGAATTTGATTGATATTTGTAAATGATTGTGAATTGGTGAATTAATTTGTATTAGGAATGTTTGTTTATCTTTATTTATTAAAATATGAGATATAATTGATCATTTACAGTTATTAAACAATATTAATGTATTATTCAAATTTATAAAATATAGAAAATTAAATTAAAAACAAGTAACATAACGCAAACGTCGCTAAATCCTCTAGCGGAAGTCGATTTCGATAATCACAATTTCTTCAGTCATCTTTTCACTCTTTGAATGACATCTTGCTAAAAAAAAAGTTCTTTTTAATTATTTCTTTTTTTTTTTGACTTTATAATCGAGAATATCATCAGTTACAACTGAACTTTACACAGAGCGAAGAACTTGAAACATATTTGAAACTATGCACATGTGCATGGATAAAGGTATTGGACACTTGTCTACTTATCTCAAATCAATGGAGAACCTAAGTGCATTTTGTAACCTCATTTAGAACAAGAAACTTGAAAAAAAGCCCATCTGGATTAAGAAGATAATAAGACATTTCAATTCATGTCGAGTATAGCAGAAATATTCGATGCGAGAAAAAATCTTATTATAAACTGGAAGATGTTACCAGAGTGAATTTAGAGTTCAGCGCCAAAATTTAAGCTAATCAGCTAATTTAAATGCGAATTATCTTAAACCTCCTAGTTATAGACGATAATGATATATGCGAAGTGGCAGTTAGGAATGGTCGCTTTGCACTGCCTTCCAAATTTTTTGATGACGCACAGTATCGTGTGCTACAAAACTAGCAGTTTTTTTAGTGTAGCCAGAAAAGTTTTCCGAAACTTCTTTAACAAAGCTATCGAAATCAAATCGAAAAATCCATAGGTAGCCATAAGGATCAAATTCTTCATTTTAGCGATAGTAGAAATAAGTTCGCCAGGATTTTATAACACTGTCGACTTAATAATGTCATATGGTTGTTTTTGGAAAAAAAAAGAATGCAAATACGTGTTGAATTTGGTGTCACTATTTCTATAAAACAAAAGTTGACTCAGAATCACATTATTTCAAGTTCATTTTATTAATTTAAAAAAACACCTGAAAATTCCTAGTCCACAACCCTAATGTACTTATTTCCACCTCTGAAAAAGCGAAGATTTTCATTCATCCAGCTCTCTAAGAATATCTTCAATTCAATTTCCACGACTCTGTTAACGTAGCTCTTGGGACATTTTTTAATTGAATTGTTGACTTTTCAACCGTACTACCAGTTTATCCTAAAATCCCAGTCCAATTGTCGATTCGAGAAAAAAAGGTGGTAGTTTGTAATGGTACATATCTCTGACATTCTATCAAAGAGTATTTTTGAGAATAAAAGAATTTTCATAATCAATATATGATAAAGCAATACATTTCAGTGAGGGACGAGTGTTACATGTAGAATTATCGAAAAAGTTACTGAGACATGAAAAGCACAGTTATCAAAACATATCACATGACAGAAAGACAATTGTTATTGTTTGAAACTGATTCTCGTCTGAGCTCATTCCTATTGCTTACTACTGGATTTCTAATATATTTTTATTGTTGCAACACAGAACTATTTAAGCCCCTTTCTTTTTCTGCTTTTCTTCTTCTTTTTAGAATTTGTTTAGTGTTTTTAAAAGATTCATTCTGAAAATCCTTCCTTTTTTTGATGATCTCTAGTTGCAATGTCTATATTTATGATAAAGAAGAGAAAATTCTGTATATTCTACAATATTTAGAACAAATATTCGCTCGATTATTTTTCAAGAGAATGGTTCTTTTATATGCGACTAGTAAAAAATGTTTTGTATCTATGGAGTAGAGTCTGGCTTTTCAATTATATCTGTGACAGTTGCCTTGAAGATGTTAATGGAACTTGTAACTTTTGACGTTTTGACGTTTATTCAAGAAAAACATGTGAGCATTTATACGATCGAAAGAGGAAAAGAAGATGGTCAATTCCCACCTGCCCAGCAAAATATAATTGGAAAAAAAAGATAATATCATGTTCTTTTTTTCCCACTTGGAAATAACAAAGTTTAAACATGATTGAGGGATATACCATAGAATAAGAAAGAAGATAGTGAAGGGAAAAGAAAAGAAAAGAAAAGAAAAGAAAGGGAAAATCCCATATTCACACATGTGATGAATAAGCGAATGAATATCTCATTTATTCGCTTACAATATCTGAACAAAACTTCGAAATATTTATAATAATTTTATATGCGTTAGCGAAAAAGGAGAAATTTACTCATGATGTACACCGTTTGAAAAAACTCTTGGTGGTTGGTTCATTTGAAAATACATTAGGCTTTTTTATGTTAATATCTCTATAAAGATACTATTAATGTCCAATGTATATTTTATATATTGGAGATATATTGATAGAACGTTAGCATTGATAAAGTGAGATGTATTGCACAATTCTGCAGAGTACCTACTGGTCCATTATGTTTCATATTTTAGTCTGAAGAGATTAAAGTTAAATCTTTATGCCTCTTAAGTTGTTTGGTACGATTGTTTTTATTCTGGTTCGTTACTATTCAATAGAAATGATTAATAAATAGATAAATCTATATGAGAAAACTGAATAACCTTAAATGACGGATAATTCGATGTTAGAGAGAGAAAGAGAATTATCAATTAAAAATATTTAATATTTGCTGATTGACTCAACAATTCTTTTTATGTTGCTTTGAACATTTTTTTCTGATCAAGTTCTATATATGAACCTTTTTATCGCTCAACGTTCTTTGGAATTTCACGTGTCAATTAAGTCAATGTTTTAGAAAAATGATCTATGAAAGTGTCAGTATTTCTTTCGATGGTAATTTGTCAATGACGTTTTTTAGTTTAGAGTTTTTAATTGTTTTGTTATTTTTTTGCTAAAATTAAGAAATATAATATAGGCGAATAATCTTTTTTGCATTAATAGAAAAAAAAAGTTTTAAAAATAGTTAAAATGAATTGTAGAATTTCAATGTAGTATTGATATGTTGTGAATATATCGAGATGAATAATATCCAAAAATAAATATCAGAATGAAATTATGACCAAATAGAAAAGATATTAAAGCAAGTTCTTTTTAGTAAATACTAAATTTAACTTTCGTACTTTCTATTATTCTTGTTTAAAAGGATTTCCTTTGAGAGGAACAAAAACTTTGTGCGAATAATGTCAATAAATGATAATAAAATAATCTTTTAGATACAATAGAATCTTGATTTTTATTTGCTAAAAGAAAAAAAAAAGTGACATTTAATAAATTTCTTCTTGTTTATTTCTTTACTGGTATATTATCTCTTAAAATATTAATATTATACAAAAGAATAATGACTATCTTCGATTATTTAGAATCTTCTGAATAAATTTTCTAAAATCCATTTTTTTTGTCTTTTTATATAAAAAAAGAACATTAAATTATGTTTAATAGGTCAATTGTCATATAGAAAAATTAATATTTTCTCTAATTTAGTGTTCAAATATATTATTTTTTTTTTTTTTGCAATAAAACGAATCAATAAAGCAAATGAAATGAATTGAGAATAGTATAATACAATTGATCCGAAAAAAAAGAAATTTTCTTAACATTCTTTTTTCGATCACAATGTAAACAAATAGCATATCGAAAAAACGAAGAAATGACCTCTATATATTCTATATTGTATTATACGAAATAAATGATTAATTAAATCGATACATTTCAATGTATCGGAAATAAATTGATTGAAAAGAAAAGTGATACTTATAATATATGTCAGTTAAAATAATTCTATCAAATTCTAAAACTGATTCAATTGATTTGATAATTATATTTTATATATGCTAAATCGATACTTAAATGTAATCTTCTCAATTACATTAAATCCAATTTATAGAAAATAAAAAGTCAATTTGAAAATAATCTCTTAACTTTTGATATATCGGTTAATTTCTATGAATAAGATGTCGCTATGCAGTTGTACTGTATAGAATTATTGATTGACGTTTGTCAATATGTTTTATATGAAAAGAGAATGTTGTTTGTCCGTTATATTTAAAAATGTAATTTGAAAAAAAAGAAGAAATATGAAATAATTTGAAAATATTCTTGAATATATATCTATCAAAATAACCAATAATTGTACTATTTCTTAAAGAACCAAATTTAATGTTTTTAAAATAATTAGAAATTATTTCTCTACTTAATAATAGATTTATTTCTTATTTCTTATTTATCTTTTTCTTATGGATTGAGATTATTCTTCGAATAATTTTAGAAAAGAAATAATTAATATAGGAGTAAGAAAAGATTTAGTTTATATTTATTAGTAATTAGACATGAATATTCTATATTATCAAGTCATGATTATCATTATATTTAGATCTTTTGCGGTTTAAATCTCAATATTTATCTATATGATCATTAAAAACAATCAGATATATCTTAAGAGAGGGTCCGCCATAAGAGACCTCAACTTTATGCATAACGCGCCGCCGAAAAAAATTTTTTTTTCGATTTTATCCTCTAAAACGAAAGGTCTAATAGAACCATAGAAAAGTCCAAAATATTAGGCTTCTAGCTCATTCCTACGAAAAATACCGGTTAACACAAGTTTTTGGGGCTATTTTTAGCTATTAAAAATCGGTGTTTGTAGAGTGTCTCAGTATTTTTTGATTATTTCAAGAACGGCTTGGCCGTTCGAGCTCGGGAACGTTTCATTCGATAGAATGCATCTCATGCTACAAAATGACTCTATTTGAATACAAATAATATATGATAAAAAAAAGCTATAATTCAAACATTGGTTAAAAATTGAGAAAAAATTAGTGACTGTTGAGTAGTGTTTTGGACTTTTCTCGCGCTGTGTAAGTGATGCCAAGATAATTATTTTACCATAGATAGATCTTGTTTCGGCACACATTTTGTTATACCCAGGTCGAACTTTCCAGCTCCCGGATCCGCTCCGGAACCTGAAGGAATAACGCCTTTTTTCAGCTTATTCCCCCGGATTCCTGTGCACTTCCTTCACGAACCCACAGGAAAAAGCTACCGAAAGAGAAGCAGTATTCCTGCACGGAAATCACAGGAACGTTTCCCGATATCACCGACAAAATACTCTCACAGGATTTTACACGGAAAGTCACCGGATCTTTACCGGTTCCACCCCGGAATATTCTCACATTCTATGTGGATTTCTCAAGGAACCATCCGTAAACGACAGATATCCCGCAGGAAAACCTACCACTTCACAACAATTTTCCATATACTACAATCCAGGAAATGTCGGAACAAACCGGAACCGTAACACGCAGTAAACCCAGCGGAAACTGATACGTATTTCCGACACATTCCAACTAATTCCATCAACTTCCCGCCCAAAACGACCGGACACTGCGAGCGTATCCAAGAACATCCGCCATCAGCCAAACGCTTATTTCCCACCGGATCCTACAACATCCATAGCCAAATCGATGCTTTCCCGAACTTTTCACACAATCTGTTGAACAAAACTCGCTCAAAACAGGTCATTTTACCTTTTCGACCACTCTTATCCCCAAAACTCAAATTCCATTAACCTACTCCACAAAAATCGATCAACTCCGCGAATCATATTCAGCAAAAACTTCAATAACTCTATTCCAAACTGAACCAAACCATAGATGTCCTAATACCATTACACCGGGTAGCGGCAGTCCAACGTCAAATTACCAGCAGGGGTAATCAAATGAAAGATTTCAAAAGGTGATGATACCATTACCCATGTAATAAGGCCGTTACACCAAATCCACTCAAATTCCTCAACTTTTCAAGGATATCCTCCTTTTTAACGGGTAATGGTAGGATATCCTTGAAAAGTAGAGGAATTTGAGTGGATTTGGTGTAACGGTGTCATTACCCAAGTGAAGGGAGGGTATCCTCGAAAAGTTGAGGAATTTGAGTGGATTTGGTGTAACGGCAGCATTACCCATGTAATAAAGCCGTTATACCAAATTCGCTCAAATTCCTCAACTTTTTTAGGATACCCTTCTATCACTTGGGTAATGACACCGTTACACTAAATCCACTTAAATTCCTCAACTTTTTCAGGATACCCTCCTTTCACTTGGGTAATCATACCATTACACCAAATCCACTCAAATTCCTCAACTTTTCAAGGATACCCTTCTATCACTTGGGTAATGACACCGTTACACCAAATCCACTCAAATTTCTCAACTTTTCAAGGATACCTTTCTATCACTGGGGCAATCATATCGTGACACCAAATCCACTCAAATTCCTCAACTTTTTCAGGATATCCTCCCCTCACTTGGGTAATCATACCATGACACCAAATCCACTCAAATTCCTCAAGTTTTTCAGGATACCCTCCTCTTACTTGGGTAATCATATCCTGACACCAAATCCTCTGAAATTTCTGAACTTTTCTAGGATACTCTTCTATCACTTGTGTAGTCGTTTGGTTTTACTAAATTCACTCGAAGTCGTCAATGATTTTGAGAATAGCTATTGTTGGTAGGGATGGGTTATCATCGTATTGTAGTAGAATAGATTGGTTCGCTCGTGTGGGTAATTATACGATTCCGTGCCGTTACCCGGCGTAACGGTATTATGACACCACTCTCTTCTTTTTATATTTTATTAACACATTCGACGCGATTCGACTTTATTAGAGAATAGCTGTAACAGATTGTTTTTTGTATGTATTCACTTTTCAATAAATGTATATGTTGGACTTTTCGTTCTATACATAACATGACACAGGCAATTTCTTTTCTCGACAAACTGTATAATTTCAGCTATAGCCTGATCGAAAATAAAAAATAACTAACCATTCGACGTGCAAACTCTCTAATTACAGGCGCGAGGAAAAGAAAGGATCTGATCGTGAGGTTCGAAGACATTGTGCTGGTTGCTACGAGAAAATTTGGTAACAGCAATCACGAGAAACAAGTAATGCGACAATTAAGAAAATAAAAACTTTTTCTTCCGATTGTGACAAATTTTATTGGCTTGATTAGTTTAATGAGAAATATCATCGTATATAACAAATGATCCAAATGATATTCGAGAAAGAAGATGTTACTCTTCCATGACGTCAAGTTCATATTACGTTTTCAATGCACTCCCTTACATTGGACGACAACCTAATCAACAACGACAAAAACAGATTGGTGCCAATGTAGTTTTACACTTGCTAAAATCATTGTACGATTCGAACAGAACTGTTACATTCGAGAACTTTTCACAAGTGTTCAACTTGCTAAAAAACTTCAAACGAAGAAAATTACTGTTATAGGAACATTACGGTAAAATTAAACCAGAAATTCTATATAAAACAAAAGGAGTTGTTAATACTTTGGATGAAATGTGCCATAAATATACCATGAAAAGAGGTACAAGACGATGGTCACTTTGCATTTTTTACGGAATGATTGATATTGCTGGTATAAACGCATTGATCATATGGAAAGAAAAAAATCCTAACTGGAATTAGAACAAAAGATGTAAACATCATTTATTCCTTGAAGAACTAAGAATGAGTTTAGCCTCACTTCTTTTGGATTATCGCTCGAAAATCTTCGCAAATTTACACAAAGAGATTCAAAATGCATTAGCTGTTTTTGGCTATCCTATCAGAGATCAAGAATTACAAAAAGCAAATGAAAATTCTACAAAATCCAAGCGAAAACGATGCGCATTTTGTCATTTTTCTAAGAATAAAAAAACCTCAAATAAGTGTTACAAACATTCAGAATATATTTGTAACGAGCATTTCTGTAAAACATGTGTGTTTTTTTATCAAATCGAATATGTTAATAGCATATTTATATCAAAGCAGAGATGCAAAAGCAAAATAATGATGATATAAAACTATAACATACCAGCAAAGTGAAAAAAAGGCCTGAGACTACTAGGGTTAATAGTGAATTATAAAAATGAATTGAAGATGAAAACAACATGCAAAAATAAATCTTGTGAAACGATATGAAAATTTTTAGGTTACTCATAGATCGTAAAGACGTTAAATTAAAGGTATTGAGAAAGAAATTTTAGGTGATGTCTACCAGAGATGATAAAAAAAAACTCTTATTAAAAAAGTATTCTATATAGTTCAATCGATAACATAATCTTATGAAACAACGTTTTGAAAAGTCAATTGATCTCATCTTTTTTATACGAATGTGTTTGAACAAAAATTGAAAAATTAATCTTTCTGTTAGAGACATCCAACTGGATTAAAACTTACTATTTATTAATTTAATATTTACAAGTTGCTTTCATATATGTATAGGATTATGATAGTAATAATATTTTTGTTTTTATTGATTGTTTTTACTTTTAGATTAAAAATACACGAAGAATTCGAGAGATTGGTGAAAAACAAATCTTTTTTTTTATTTTTCATCTATGTAAAAGAAAAATCATTTTTTGAATATTGTTCGACATACTATTTACGTTGGGATATAAATCACAGTATCGCATAGCATCTTATATTATATTTATTCATATATTAATACCAGTTTCTTTATTCATTACACATCATTTATCGATTGATTCTCCTACTTATGGCAAAGCTGGTGTACATTCATTTCACCTTTTATTTTTTTCACATGTGCTCTATGAAAAGGTAGTTGTATGATGCATTTATAGGTTAACAGATTTTTTTCTTTCGAAGCAGTGTTAGTGATTAGTATGAGAGATTGCATAAATAGCATATTTTTTTACAAGTAGATACAAAGGGATAATGTTTTAGAGGTATCAGCAATACTTTATTTTGCATATATTTCAATCGTGTTGGAACATGAAAAATCAATTTTTTAATTAAAGATATGCCTTTCAATCTCCTATAAGCTTGTCTAATCTTTTTTTAACTGATTCAATTGCGATTCGTTAGTTTATTACCACCTATAACAAGACTTTTTATAGAACTTTTTTAGCCAGCCATATTTGGTAGAAAAATAAAATTTTTAAACATCATTGAGAAATGAAAATGTTATAGTTAAAAGCTAAACAAGCGTGAGACAGTTTTTTTTATTAGCATGTCTAACATGGATATATCATAAAGAAATGTGAAATAGTAGGTTTTGTAGAGAAAAATTGGCTCTATAAAGCTCTAAAGTCGGTTTTTCAGAAGCACTTAAATATTATGATTAATCTCGGCCGAACATTTCGTACGATATTCATATAAAAAAAAACATGATATTTTCTGTTTTTAGGATAAATACTGTATACAGTGTCTTATCGAAATTTATTCGTAGTATGTGAATGAATCTAAGAAATCGGCTATAGGGTTTTATAGAGCAAGTTTTTCTCTACAAACTACTGTGTCATAATTCTTCATGATATAGCCATTTTGGGATATGCTAATTCTACTAAAATTTCCTTGTTAGAAAGTTGTGGGTTTTAGATCAATCTGTTTCATGGACGGTAATAAACTAACGAATTATAATCGAATCAGCTGAAATAGATTACATTCTCCGGAATTGAAAAGCGCATCTTTTACGTTTTAACACATTTGAAAAATATACAAAACAATGGAAGGTCTATTATTTACGTGCAATCCATTATATACAAAAAAAAGTTAGTATGCATTAATCAAATTCATATTTAGTAACAAAATGAATTGAATAGGTTGTATTGAAGTTGATTTTATCACAATACATCATTATGCGATGAAAACGAGAAATATGTATGATATTATTCAAATATTAAATATTTTATGCTTTCTAAGTGTTTTCTCTATTGAAATGACAATAAAAAATAAAACTCAATAGACTAAGTCAAGAAAAAAGACTAAATAATTTCATTCTGTAGTCAAAATAGATCCATGTGCACAAGTCAATAATATATACACTCATAGAATAGGATCAGAGCTGGACAGCTCCAACCTTCTCCGGTTTTGGTTCCTTCCTAGAGTTTTAAAATCCGGATCCGGCTCCACAGTGAAACTTTTATATTCCGCTCCGGCTCCGACGTCAAAAAATGTTAATTTTTTCCTTGTTTCTCTTTTAATGGATTTTCAAGTAACAACAAATATGAAATACTGGTATAGTTGAAAGCAACTGAATAATAAATAAAGAATGTCTAGTGTAGAAGATCAGAATTGTATTTGAGAAATGTTAATTTCGCGAACATTTCTTTCATGAGACTTCCTCTGTGTCATCAAATGGTGAATGAAAATATGTTAAATTCAGAATACGATCGAATAGGTTATAGCTGGTTGATCCGTAAAAGTGTAGTTATGTATAAGTAGTTTATTTTTAACCAAAGGCGCACACAAACCTTTTTCAGTGAAGAACAGCTGATATTTAGACAAGAGATGGAATATACGTGAGTTGTCATATAAAGAAAAGAACAAAAAAATCAATAGAAAACACTAAGAAAATACCCGATAGAAGGAAAGAAAGAGATAGGCACAGCTGACACATACATGTAAACAAAGAAAGAGAATTAACACATATAGAAAATATCTATAACACGAATGTAACCCTCGTTCTCAGTCTAGACGGAACAAATAAAATTCGGAACCGCCAAGTAGCTATCGGCTTCGGCTCCGAAGCCGGAGCTGGCCAGCTCTGAATAAGATAATATATAAAGCAAATCATGTTTTGCTTTGTACATATACATATAGGTATATGACAGTAAACAAGGAAAAAGATGGAACACTTGGGATTTATCTGCATGATTAGAAGACGAAAATCTCTTTTTTTTTATAGATAATCGTCAAATTATACAATAAAAATCTAACTCATTATAATAGTCTGACGTATTGAAATGAAGATGATTGATATACACAACATTCTAATTACATCGATACTTTTGCTTTTTCTTCTCAATGGAAGAGGTTTGTTTATTTATTCAATTCATCTATAGCTAACTAATTAACATATTTTTATTTGATAAATATTCTTTTTTTAAGTATATTTCTCTTATATATTTTTTATAGTTCATTGTAATGATCTTTTCTATATGCAACGAATTCTATCATCCTGTGTTGAAACTACTTTGAATATGACTACAACTGGTAATGTATCTGACAATTGTTTTACTTTTAATTGGAATCAAATAAAAAGTTCGACAACACATTATACAACTTACATTGATGCAAAAACAAATATAACATATTATGCTCAAATTGGTGCATTAACTGTTTTGGGTAATATAGATAATCACAGTTTGAATTATCAATGTCCACCAGATGGATATAATGGTGTTGCTCCTGGATGCAATACTCTACCAAATACACAATTAGTAATCATGCATATTAATGTGTTAGATGGAAAATTATATGCAATAGATATTATTCTATCTGGTGCTCCTTTTCCTCCTCCACAAAATCTAAAAGATAATCAACCTCCATTTGGTAAAGCTCGTCATGTATTTAATTCTGGCATTGCAATTCAATCTACTGGATATTTTAAAATTTGTAAAACTAAAAATAGTGATCAATGTCCTAATAAAGACATCAGTGACCATAAATTACCTTATCCATTACCAAGTAATTATGGAAATGGTATTTTTGGTTCACAAACAAATAATATGACAACAAATTCAGTATGGATTATGGACGATCCTAATCAATTACTTATTGTTACGGCAGGTCCTTTTTATTATTATTTTAATGCTAGTGGATTCTTTATGTATGATTCTAATTCAAAAACATGTATGTGGTCACCTACTTGTAATTATCAATGTGAAGTCTATAATTATAATTCTCGATTTTTGGATTATGCTGGTGAATGGATTATTACCAATAAATGGGGTATTGGTGAAATAAAACCAGTAACTGTAGAAGCTTGGATTGGAAATGCAATTGATGCTGCTGGAATCTTTCCTATTATAATGTATCTTGATAAGAAAACTGGTCATTATTTGGGTTTAGATAAACTTGATACGATTGGAAGTTCTATAATGGGCGCTACATATTTTTATACTGAACACAATAAGACAATACCGAGAGTTACGATAGAAGCTTTTCATCCAAATATTGGAGAAACTAATTGCAATGCTACTTTAAATGATTGGATTAGAACTCAGAACAACTCTGGAATACCATTTAGATTTGATAACGTTCCAATATTAATTGTTCTCTTATTTTATATATATATGTTCTAGGAATAAGTTCGAATCTTGTTTAAATCTTCCAGGACAATTGTATAAGAATTGTAAATTCTCAATATTTCCATTATTGACTGTCGATTATGAAAATATGATTTTTCCATAAATTTCTTTCTTTTTTTATGAAATTATTATTTGTCAAAAATAAATATTGTCATGATGTTTAACATACTCAATAATCGATATATGAATTTATTTCAGAGTAATAAGTGATTAGAAAATCCATATAATGAAGTTCTATAGTCTATCCTGATACTGACTGGTGAGAGACTCTAACACAAGATTGTATAGCTATCAGAGAATTATAAGGATTGATTGAAAATGACTTGACAAATAAATTCCATCAATCTCATTTTTCAAGAAAAAAAATTAATTCTAAAAACAGTATTTGATGGTTGAATCATCCTTGAAGATTTCGTAAATAACTCTTTCTTTTTTAGAAGATAATTATACTAAACTTCATATATCGCATCATATAGAAACAAGAATGTAGTAACAAGCGTTTTTCAGATATTAGTAAATGTAGAATTTCCTTCAGTTTTTAAGAATCTCAAATATATATGACTCTTGTGAGAACGCTTAGATATATAAGAGTAAAAGACGAGCACAATTTTCACTCTTCTAACCTTCTCTATTCTTGGAACTTCAAAGTTTACACGAAAATATATCACAAGATAATCAATGAATTCAATGAGAATTCGTTCTCATCTTTCTAATCATCAAATTCGTATGAATATTTCTAGAATATAATTTTATTTACTCTATAATATATTATCTGAATTATCATGCAAAATCAGATTGTACGAAATTAATTCAATTTCATATTTATGGCTAGAACCATAAGTTGTTTGTTTCAGGAAAACTCAATTCTATGGACAACTTTAATCAATATCAAAAGTCGAAAATTTTGCTATTTTCATCTTTTCACAACTAACGTATGCTTTATCAGATTAATAATTTCAGAATAATGAGTGCCAAAACGTCACTACATTTTTCTAAAAGTCGCAGCTCAATACTTTGAAATACTACAGAGATATTTGTAGTGAATTATTGTTTATAGAATGTACGAAGAATTTTAAACGTTATTGTATATTGGCAACGGCATCTAGCTGCATATTTTCTATAAAACACAACTAACCAAAAAAAAAGCATAACTTTACAAATGTGCGTATAAAAATATGAAATGGACAATGCAAGGAACACTAATTTTAATTAATTGGACTATTTGATCCTTTGAAGACTGTAAGGCATCCTTTGTTTCCTCTATTTTTCAGTAGACATAAAAGAGTACTTAATTCACATTAATTTATTAAATATGTTAGGTCATTAAGGTCATCTCATACTTTTTTTTTTCTTTCAACTCAATAATTATATTGAACAGGATTGTCTTCATGTGGATGAATAAAAAACACGTTTTTTTCACTTCAAATTGTCATAAAAGTAACAAAGTCGCTCCGATTTTCGTCGGTTGAAAAATAATCAATGTATGACAATTAACTGTCCAGAAGCAACAAAAGATTACAATTCGTTTATAGATACAGTTAATCGATTCAAACAAAGAATATCTAGTTAAAAATCTTTATTCCAAGTCTCAAAGAGATTGACTTCGAATTTTTTATTTACTTTTTAAGTGTATCTATTTCCAACTCATTTAATTGCTATAATCAGCTACCTCAAGATAAGATTAATAGACTTTTTTTAATCACTGATAGCCTCTAATATGATATGGCAAAAGAATTCAATTTAATTAGAAAATATTTTTCATAAAAAAAATGATACTGATCTCATTCTTTGATTATTTTTATTTTTATATAATGTAAAAAAATGACCTAATAAAGTATGGACTCACCTATAGATTGAATGAGATCATCTATGTGATTCTTCATGCTCCATACAAACTTTAATACGAATTCTATTGAAAGATGTTTTCATTACTTGTAAATTGCACTTTCTAGATCTTCAATTTTTTTTATGACTTATAGCTTATATCTTTTCTTTTGAAAAGAGACTACAAGTTCTCTACCAAATAGAAATTCAGACTAATAGAGAGCTATAGAATGTTGTTGCATGATGTCTTTCTTCCATTGAATATTTATGTTGCATCGGTATTTGAAATGATTATCCTCTATACGAAACCGATTTTGCCAGTGACAAAAATGGCTGTGAAATGTAGACAAAAGAGCCTTTTTGTAAATTGGATTATAAAGAAAATATTATTATGATTTTAGTCGAACAATTCCATATATTGACTTCCAGTAGATACTTCAGTGGTTAGTACATACTCCATTCATTGCGACTCTCCTAAAAGAATTTCTAAACAATACAGATGCATTATTGTTTCATCATTAACTATCATTTTATTCGACTAAGATCCATCATTAATTAGGCACATACTAATCAATGATATTGAAGAAGAAGTTTTAAAAATTGCTTCTAGTACTTAAAACTTGTCTCAAAAAGATGCTGTTGAACCGCACAAATGCTAATGTTTACAACGTTACGTTAAATTTCTTATCAAATTCTTCAGCTTATTATTTCTTTGTTTACATTTTATTAAATTAGATCTGTGACCATTTGATCGTCTTCATTGATTATAATTCTGAATCTGCCTGTTTTGTCCAATCATTAAGATCCACATTTTCCTTTCGTCAACCAAAACACCATTTAATCGTTGTTCTATGACATTTTCATACAGTCACAATTTCAGTATTGCTAAGCTTCAGATCATATTTGCCTTTTGACACAAAATTAGTTAGATAACATTGGTGAAGTTTAAGAAATATTGTAATTATTTTAATTTTTATCGCTCATTTTTCAAGTTGAAAATGAATTGAATACATATTAAGTTGATTGGATGTTTATAGGAAGTCCAAATGTAACTCATATAATACAAAATGAGTTTCCACTAGAAATGGGGAAATTAATTAAGACATTCAAGAGAATCAAAAATTTTGCAATGAAAAAATTTAACGAATAACATCTCAGTACACTCTTGAATGGGCATTACGTTGTAATATAAAAAATAGATTTCATTTAGTCAATTTGAGTTATTAATATTTTGAATACTATTTTCACATCCATATAGTATTTATACGAACGCTTGCTTATCACGTAAAAAATCACTTCGATTTGCTTTAATGAATTTCGCATAATCTAGAATGATTTTAAGTTAAATATTCTTATTATCACTAGGTGGACTTGTGAAAATTTTAAGATCAATGATTAAGAAAAAAAATAATTTTCGAAAAATTTCTCACAAGTTTATGTATGGTCGTATGTTGATGATTTTTAAAGCCATTTAACATAAAATTTTCACGAGAAAAAAGACAGCAATAATTTCTCTAGTGAAAAGTCGCAAATCCTAATATTTGCTTTCTGTACTAGATCGTCTTAGTTGAAGAAAAAACGAATGTTCAATTTGTAGCTCCTCAACATTAGGGTTGTATTGATTCAATTATAAGTCCAAATAATTGAGGTTTACAATGGTTTTCTTCTGGTAGTGATATTTTCTACGACTCCTATAAGTAGTAGCAACAAGTTATATACCTTCAGTAGATGGATCAAAATGATCTGTGTTTATACCATTTATATTTCGAAAACATACTGTAAACGGATTCATTTTAATTGACCCGGAATGAAAAGTGCTTCTCAAAAACATTTTGACATTAAATTCATAATGAACAAAGGTAGCTGTCGTCAACAAAATTTCTATATGTGTACAACCTATGGATTGTGATCGGTGAATGAAAATAAACACTTGATATTTTTTTTGGTATATATGAGTTTTTTAGAGCAAAATAGTACGGGAAGCAACAAATGTCGAGTACGGTATTTATACCATTAAAGCAAACACTACTCATGAATAAGTGCAAGATGTGGATATCGCTACAGGCTATTCACGAAATGTCGATAAAAGAACGGCCTGAAGCTGCGTTAATAGTACTTTTGATATTT
>JAJEKB010021049.1:593736-647065 GCA_022393335.1 Macrotrachela quadricornifera
AATATACCGTGAGCCACCGGTGGCTCACATCGGGCTGAATGTGTTAATTACTATTGTATTATGAATACTAAATTAAAAACTCTAGTGAGAAAATAATCTCATAAACTATTTATTCATTTTTTTTAAATTAATTTATTGATCATCCAACACTGAATAATACATTAATAAATCGACCAACGAGATGAGCTCGTCTAACTTTGATTCAATTAAGACTAAATTGACTTGAATTAATTTCATCTATTCAAATAACATCATCTCATCCTAGTTACACAAAAGTAAAAGATAAATCATGTTTATGTTTTAGTGCTATTGATGAAGATGAATGTTGTTCTACGAAGACTTTATGCCGTATAGTCAAATGTATCATCAATGTGTTTTTGAAATTCAACAGATCCAATATAAGTTCAGTTGATATATCTATATATATAAAGGAGAAAGTTTGTCTGTTTGTTTGTCTGTTCGCTTATAACTCAATCCCGGTAAAAGCTAGCGTCAGCAAATTTTGCACAATACTTCTCTATGTCCTGAGAAAGGTAATGGTGGGATCACCCACCAAGGGTGTGGATGTGTGGGTGGAGTCTCACCCAGATAGTGCTGTATTAGCTAACAATACCAAACTTTCCATAATGCCTTCCCACACGCAGAGGAAGGTAATGGCGGGATCACCCACCGAGGGTGTGGGTGAAGTCTCACCCAGATAGTGCTGTATTAGCTAAGATTGCGAAACTTTCCATGGTGCTTCTCTGAGTTCAGAGGCATCTTTAAAGAGTGCTGTTACCATTAATAGGAATAGGGAGGGGACGTTTGGGTGATATTTCACTGAAGTTCTATCGCAATGAACTTTGCGTTAATTTTCCAGAAATTTCGCGAATCTGTTATGATTCTAAGATTAATCTTTTTTTATCGTGGATTCTTTGGTTTAAATTTGAAAATCGGATGTTTCTAATCTATATATATAAAGGGGACAGTTTGTCTGCTTATCTGTTTTCTATGCATTTGGACATGGCATGGGTTGAGGGTGCCAAACTTTTCATAGCATACTCTTAGATCTTGAGGAAGGTCAAAAGGGATCAGGATGACTGGCGAGAGGATTGGGCTGAAATTTCACAACAAGTTATGATACATTACAATTTTCCCCAGTTTTTTAAAAACTTCGGGACATATGCTGCCATTGTTAGAATATCCATCTGTTAGTGTCAGTTTTTTGCACTAGGTATTTGTATAAAATACGGAAATACGCATAAGTTAAAAGAAAGACTGGTACGCCTCCACACTATTTGCTGAATTATCCGATTTAAAAATGAATATAAGTGTATGCACGGCGGGATATGTAGTAATAATAGATGAAAACGTCTTAATCAAGCCTTCTATACATCTTCTGTGGTTTTCTGACATGATAAGTTTCCAGTATGGAGATTTCCCGAGCAACAACGCCGGATACTACCGCTAGTAATATGATAAAGAAGAGTTTTTTTCTTTTGCTCATTTATTATTAGAAATCATCAAAAATTACTTTTCTAACAAAATGAATAAAAAATAAAGAACTCAATGGGATTTCTTATATATATTAGCTGCTCCACATACTTGCACAAGGATAAGGAACAACTTTCAAAGTTTGCCGAGTAGATATACGTCTGTACGACTTGAGAGAAAAATTTAGTTGCATGTTTTGTTTATCCTTCTCATTATGCAACCAATTACCGTAGTATCAAAATGAGCAAAGTAGACTAATTTGATGACTTTAAAATTGATGAAAAAAACCAACCAGTCTGGTACTGATTTGTCGCACTGATTTTAATTCCATTTCAGATGGCAATGTTATAGATAAGCACTAATTTCAAACAAACATGCAATAAGAAATATAATGAATGATTCAATCTTAAGAAAGATAACAAGATAAACTAAACCATCACTTCGTTGTCTTATCCTTGATGAATCTGTTATGACTGGCCACCAATATCTCAACTATAAAAGTTAATTTTGATAAATAGAATTTGAATATTTTCATTTTCTCTTGTTATCTATCGTTTGTTCTTTCATTAAAAAAATATATTGTACGAGTAGTTCTAAACATTTAAGTCAAATGCAATTGAGCCTTATTTCCCTACTTCTTCGGCAACTTTGTGTTGGTTTCGTCACTAGAATTACATCAGCTGTAATTATCATCATTTCTTTTTATTGTTTTATTGAAAGTCAAAATGATTATAAATTGAATCAAAAGAAAATTTAGATTTTCTGTAAAGAATGCATTCCCTAAATTAAATAAACATTAGAAATATTTTATCAAAAAAATTTTATTTAAGATAAATAATAGAAATCTAATAATTAATCAATAATCAATAAAAATAAACTAAAATCGAGAAAGAATCTATTCGAATAATAGAATGACATTTTAAAGCATTTTAAAATAATTTCGATAAATAATATAAATCACATAACACATATTGAACATAGACTACATAATTAATCATTAAAAACGTTTGTTTTTTTTTTCTATTATCAATTATATTAATGTATGATACTCAATCGGAGCAATAAGTATGATAATTTTTGCCTTGACGTACTGTATATTTACCAACAATAGTTCTTGAACATTTGTCACATCGTAATGTAAAATATTCATTATGACATCGAGCACAACAAGGTTTTGAATCTTGTGTATGAAATTTCGTATCAGTTATTACATTATTACAACGAAAACAAAGAAAACAATCAGGATGATATACTTTTTCATCATACAGTATTGTTCTTCCAACAGATATCTTTTTCAAACATTGTGCACAATTTGGAGCTAATTTTTCATCATAACATTGATTACAACAAGGTTTTAAATTATGTGTATGAAGTGTTGAATCAGTTATAATTCTATTACATTTATCACATCGAAAACAATCTGGATGATATTTTTTATCATTAAAATTAGTAGTTTTTCCTTTAGTAATTGGTTTTGAACATTGTTCACAACGTGGTGCAAAATTTTCATCATAACATTTAAGACAACAAGGTTTTGAATTATGATTTGCAAATTCTTTTTCAGTTATTACTTTATGACATTGATCACATTGAAAACAATCTGGATGATAATTTTTTCCCTTGTAAGTCGTGATTTCTTTATTAGAAATTGGTCTTAAACATTGTGTACATTGAGGTGCAAAATTTTCATGATAACATTTAAGACAACAAGGCTTTGAATTATGTGTTTTAAATTCATTTTCAGTTATTACTTGATGACATTGACTACATTGAAAACAATCTGAATGATAATCTTTTCCATTATAAGTAAGAATTTTTCCAGTAGATATTGGTCTTAAACATTGTTCACATCGTGGTGCAAAATTTTTATTATAACATTGATTACAACAGGGTTTTGAATTATGTGTAGTCAAATTTTTTTCATTAACTAATGATTTTTGACATTGTCCACAATAAAAACAATCATCATGATAGGTTTTTGTATCAAAAGTGATTAAACCTTGATTAAGAATAGGTTCTTGACAAGCATAACAAATTTTAGCTTGTGCTAATTGACATTGTGGACATATTGGTTCACCATTATCATTAATTTTAAATTTATCATTTGAAAAATTGTTCAGATTTTTATGACAAACTGCACATGTAAAACAATCATCATGATAAAATCGATTATTGAATGTGATTTTACTTCCATTTTTAGTATCGATTAAACGATTGCATTTATCACAACGAGAAGAAATATCTGCAGGAAGAGACTACAAATAAAATATGTTAGAATTATGAATTTTTTTAAAATAATTTAATTGTATAAAATTTTAAATAGATTCAATATTCTTCATATAAATTTATTTTTTAAGTTTTTCATCTGTTAATCTACTATAAAGATCTACATGTTCAATCATATCTAGGTATATCTTGTAATAGCAATATAATGAAAATAAAAGTTTCTAAAATTAATTCTTTCTACGGCTAACAATGATCGTGGTTCAATATAGACTGTTCATCATTCAAAGTATTTCGTAAAACTCAATACTATCAAAAAAGAATACAAAATGATTTGTTTCATAAATTATGAAATTCACTCGATTGTTCAAGTCTTGATCAAATCAATAAAACTATTTTAAAAGTTCAAAAACTAATAAAAATCTAACAAACAAATATCAATTTTACAAATTTCGTTTTTGGATAAGAAAATGTTTTATATTATTATTACATATAATTCTCAAGATGAATAAAAAAACGAATATTTTCTTCAAAACTCATTCGTTAATAAAGACTACATTAATACTTATATTTGACAAAGAAATAATATATCACAGCTGATATATTTCAAATGTTCGTATGGTAATACTCATATAATAAATATTGATAAATAACTATACTTTTGTAGTTCATAGAATATGTTAAAATTCGAAATAATTACAAAAATGTAAGTATTTTGTATGAGATTAATAATTGTTAATATAAAAAAAAACATACCGTTGTTGGTTTTAGAGTAACGAAAAGTTCTGATTTATAAACTGTATTTGTTGGTGTATTAACTTTTGTCACTGGATTTGATTGTAATGTAGAATTATTTGAATAATCTTTTGAAAATGATGCTTGACGTTGTTGTAATGAAGATGGTGTTCGAATTGATGTAAATGTTGATTCTCTTGATATTGTTTGACTCAATGTATTGTCCTATGAATATTAACAATTAATAATAAATTATTTATTTATTTAAAACTACTTTCAATTCTTGTGAATTATTCATATTTTATGTTTTGGATTGATTCTTCAAAAGAAACAAAATCTCTTCGTTGATTTTTAACCTACAAAAATGAAAGAGCCTTAGTTTTTACAACTTCGATTATTACTTTAATCTATGCTGAATTTTGTTAAAGACTACAGATTGTGATCGGTACATTAGCAACAGCCCATCATCGACTATGACAAACAGACTCAATAATCCTCCTTCCTTTTCAACAGAATTAATTAATTACAATCCATTGTAATTAAGTAATAACTTTAATTAATATTTTCGAAAAATCCTCTATTTTTTCATTAATTAATTAATTAGTTTATGACGTTCTAATAGAGTTGGTGCACTTTTTCTCAGATATGTTCTTATATTGAGGGTAGTCATCTATCTGGAGGAGAGGACAAACAAGGCTATTTATCAATTTATGATCATTGACAGCAGCTATATCGTGTTTTACATTTTAATACGCTAACAGGTTTTCTTTTAAATAGTTTGTTTTATTTTTCTTATTTTAACTATACTAAGAACCCTTATTTTTTCTTCTTATCTAAATATGAAGTAGCTTTCTCTTATTTTATTATAAATCACTTTTATTAGTTTTAAATATTTAAAATTTTATTATCAGTGATATATATTAAAAAAAATTTTATTGACTATTATTGATAATAAAATAGTCAACATTGACCTTTTGAAAGTCAAAAAAAAAACATGACTTCTGAATAACTGTTGTTAATCTATAAGGATTACTCCAGAAACTTCTCGAAAAGTTATTATTACTCCTAAACAAGCTTTAAAGATTATGTAAATATATATTATTTTACTACCTTCTTATTATTGATTATTACCTTTTTGTGTTTCTTATTTATTACTTTATGACATTGCAAAATTTTTTTCCAACTACTACTAATAAATAATAAAACAATCCTAGTTGAAATAACAAAAGAACCAAGGCAATGTTGATAGATAAAAAGAAGATTTTGTTAAAAGAAATTGATATAGAGAAAATTTTAAATTGATTCAAAAAAAAAAGAAGACTATATTCATTAAATAAAATATTTTATTATATACAGAATTCTAAACGTTATGTTTTTTATCTAAAAAGAATATTTCAATTAACTGACAAAATATTAAAAATCTAAATAATCTAATTTATTTATTCTAAGTCCTTCATTACATTTGAAAATAAAATTTAATAATTTAGTTTTTTATCAGTTAACATACGTAAGTTATGTACTCGTTGTCTGCCGTTTATTATCGTCAAATGAAACTACCAAAAATTATTTCTTTATATCTTTAAAAAGAAAAAAACACCTTCTTTTCTACCGACAGTTACAAACATAGGTAAACCATAAATTATGTCAACAAAACAATAATAGTGCATAAGAAAAGCACATTTTCTCTTTCTTTCTTCAAATGAATCATTCATAGAATGTATCTTTATATTTAAAAATCATAAAATACTCCAACAGTTTTTTTTAACCATCTAAAGAGTTGAGTAAAATGATTTTTTTGTTTTTTTAAAGTAAATCATCGAAAATTGAATTTATGATCAGAAAATAATATAGATTATCAATCGATTTTATTATCGACTCTAATAAATCATTGTATTATATTAATCAATAATAACGAAACAAATTAATTAGTTAATAAAATTAAATCGAATTTTATTTTAATAATTAATTTATTATTTATTTTATCTTTACCATCAAATTTATTCACAAATAAATCTTTTCATTCATTCACTAAATAAGTTTATATAAAAAAAATTCTATGAATTTATTAACTTTTTAAGTACAAGATTATTTTTTTATAATTTTAAATTAATAACTATTTTGTAAAAAATAAGTAGCTAAACAAAATTTTTCAGTTTATATAAAACATACACAACATTTTTGTACTACTTCATCGATCGACGAATGAATTATGAGAAATTTATTTGCATGCATAAATTTACTCATCAGATTCATTTGTCTTTTTAAATGTTGATAAAAGAGTTCTACATATTTCTATTTCATATTGATGAAGATATTCAAATAGAGTCGAACTGGAATAGTAATTATCTGAAAATAATCAATGGCTTTTATTTCAGAAGCGTTCTTATAAAGTTTTAATTATAGATTCGATTACCTCAAGATGTTCTTGATAATGAAGTTTTGTATTTAGAAGCAGAATAAATTAGGATATAAAACCTGTTGTATACTCATAAAGTATAAACATTTTGACAGTACACATTTTAGAACTACATTTTTTAAAAGTATAATTATATGCATAGACTAGCATGGATATATTATGACCCTCCATCATAATGCAGGAAAGTACTAGAAAAATATTATTTTTAACCATATTTCATATAGATCTATCAAATATAACACTCAATTTTCTTTTATTATTCAATTAATTTTTATCCCTCAAATGGTACTCATCCCTATATATATATAGAAGTATTTAATCGTAAAGAGAATAAGAATCCATTCGAAGACTCCTGAACGAACATAAGACATTGTACAAATGTGAAATATGAAGCGATGATTAATAATTATCATTAGGTATAGATAGTTTTAATCATACAAATATTCTAACCGCACATATCTATACATTTCATATCATTATATAATCAAAAGATCGTATTTTTTAAAAATATTCAAATCCGAAAATATCAGAACGTCAATTCGATCCGCTCTTACTCACATCGTTAATATTATTTTTGTTTCCGTTTATTTTATTGATAATAAATCATTTAATATCCGTATTTCATTAATTATTATTTTCAATTTAACAAATATTTTATTTAAATAATAAAAAATCAGTTTAATTAACAGTTATATTATTATAATCATTCTTTGTTTGAATTAAATAATTAACGAAAAAAAAAACAGATATGAAATATTTAATTAATATATTTAGAAAATAAATTAAATATTAGATGTTTTAAATCGTTCTTCAATTCGTATAAAAATAGCTTCAGGTGCAAGTGTTACTCTTTCTTGTCGTTTCATTCCTTGTTCAAGTTTTTGTCCAGGTAAAATTATATATTTATGTAATATATTAGCTAAAGTAATTTTTAATTCCATTAATGCAAATCTCATTCCAACACAATTTCTTGGTCCAATACCAAATGGCATATAAGCAAGTGGATGTCGTTTTATCAAATGACGTTCAGGAATAAATTCATTAGGATCTTCAGGTTCCCATAAATCAATATCATAATGAATTGTACGTGCATCTTCTTGAATTATACAACCTATTGAAATAAAATAAAAATAATTATATAAAACAACTTCAAAATTATATTTTTTCTTTTGTATTTAACCTTTTTCAATGTGATGATGAGAAATAGTTGTTGATTGAAAACATTCTCGACTAAAAACTCTATGTGTAATAGAATGCATTCTAAGAACTTCTCGTATAAATATATCTAAATATTTCATATCATTAATAATATCATAATCAATTTGTTGTTCTTCTTCTGTCCAATATTGATCAATTTCTTCTTGTAATTTTTTTTGTATATGAAAATTTTTTACTAATTGATATGTTGCATAGGCAAGATTTAGTGATGTTGTTTCGATCAAAACCAGCAGCTAAAAAAAACATTGCATTTATTAAAACTTCTTTATATTGAAGATTTTTTGATATTATTTCATTATTTTCATTACCCTAAAAGATAAATATATATTTATTTGAATTATTTACAAAAAAAAAGAAATGAAATTCATATGATAAAATAACTAACATTAATATTTTCTTCTGTAGATGCATCCAACATTAATTGAAGTAAATCTATTCTTTTATTTTTGAGATGTTATTTTTTCTTTAACAACATTTTCAATTTGTTTAAAAATCCATAATTGAGGAGAACCTTCAATATTTGTCATTATTGTAGGCATTAATTGACGTAAAATGTTTATAAATGTAAGAATTTGTTCATTAATTTAATTATTAATGGAATAAGAAATGGTAATAAATTAGATAATCGAACAACGAACATTTTTTCTGGATCACGAGAAAAAATAGCTAATGATCTTTTCATATAAATATTATCAATATCATTTTGTAAATCAGTATCAATACCGAATGCACAATGCCCTAAAATTAATACATATTTTATCATTATTATCAAATTCAATATTGAATACCAAATACTATAGAATTGATGACATTTACATTAATTATTAAATCAATTTTATTGTAAGGTTATTAAGAAACCGAGACTTTCTTAAAGATATTTTGAAAGTAAAAATAACAAAATTTATTGATCAAGTTCATAAATTTTATTTCTCTGATACTCGATTGAACAAATCCTATAGAGACTCAGATCGAATATGATTAAAGTCAATTAACCGGCAAATAATGATGGAAATTCGAATGACAAAATGCTTAACAGTTTCAACGATCAGATCCTAACAAATTCAGAACCATACCCTACTGCTAGAATTAGTATATAATTAAAACTGTCTAATTCTGATAAGATTCATCATTCAAACGGAACAAAATTTAACAAAACAATTCTGTAGTCTCTTAATCTCGAAATTTGTCGCGCTTCATGCGAACTTTCGATCAAAGACTTTCATATTCTTTTCATGTAGTTATAGAATAGCTTGTTCATTATTCTTATCAATGAGAACGGCTCATTGTCTGATAAAAACTATGTCACCATTATCAAAATATTACAGCTAAGCCATGCATGTTCTAATGACACTTTTTTCTTATCGAAGAAAAATAAGACAACGTTAAAAACAATTTCATGTGCTCAGTGGGGCTGAAAAGAATATCAAGACAGCCTTATTTGGTAACAGTCTACTTCGCAGATTTAATATAGAAAGCAGCTGGTGATGGTATCGATGCTGTATTGAAATCAACTGCACGACATGTTACACTTTCAAAAAAGATTCTTCTCTTAACACCAAAGGATTTCTATGAGTTCTCACGGCAGCAACAACTAGAAATAGCTGATGCGTCTGACAAAGCTTATCCGAGTATCCAAATCTTCTTTCTTGATGCAAAAGAAGTTGAAAAAGTCAAAGCTAATGTTCTCAAAACAAGAAGTAAATAAATAAAATTCTCAGGTAACAGAATTTTTTTTCTCTTTCTGATTCTATGCAGTATCTACATAAAAGCAATCCAAGACATTCGTGCTATGCATGAATTCCAGCCTTTCAATAACAATACTATTCGGTATCAACGAACATCACGTTTAGAAAAAAATCAACACATTTTCGTTCCAGTGACGTTCGTTTGGAATTGATTCTCATTTATTTCGAATAACAAAACAGAATTAAATTTGGAAAAAATATTAGAAAATTCGATCACTGTCGATTATCTTGAAGAAGCATATATGTGTTGCGGAAAAATTACCAAGAACTTTACCGTTCCATTAGAAATGATGCTTCTTTTTTTAACCAATCACATTCTTTAAAGTGCTTTCATCCTTCTGACAGAAAAAATCGATAAAAAATCTCGATTTGGTAGATCATATAATAATATGATGGCTAAAACATACAATAGAGAGGTACATGTTCCGAGAAAACAACTTAGAATTTCAGAATTTCGACAGAGAAGGTTTCTTTTTTTTGACGAATAACGTTTTCTAGAGTACTTACGTCTTTCTGTCAAAAAAATCCAAAAAAATAAATCCTTTTTCAAAAAGCGGTTGGATACTCATGAATTCATCCTAATCAATTTTTTTCAGATGATAGACATTGGTGTGAAGTTTTGTTTGTCTGAACAAACTTCGCAAATACTATTTAAATATATAACTTCTTACTAAAATATCTAAATTAGTCCTTTTTCTACCCATTTCAAAGTGTTTGTCTTTCAATATCTCAATTTCTTGGTTTTTTTTTTTGTGAGTTTTATATAAATAACATCATACGCTGTCATGTATAAGGATTTGTTGTGATATGTTAGTGCAAGATAAGCCTAATAATGATGAATTCAAATATCGTCAAACTCGCGAAATCGATTTTTGCGTTTCTAGTTTATCAATCATCATTCCGAAGTTGAAGCATTCTTATGAGCT
Organism: Macrotrachela quadricornifera; assembly: GCA_022393335.1. Lineage (NCBI taxonomy): Eukaryota > Metazoa > Rotifera > Eurotatoria > Philodinida > Philodinidae > Macrotrachela > Macrotrachela quadricornifera. Next base: position 604,473 of record JAJEKB010021049.1, read on the forward strand.
TCAAGATATTGAAATATGGCATTATTAGGCTTATTTTACACTAATATATCGCAACAAAATGTCTTTAAATGATAGCGTAAGATGTTACAAATGTAAAAGTCACAAGAAAAAAATGCAAGAAACTGAGGTGTTGAAAGAGAAATACTGTGAAATGAAAAGAAAAAGGACGAATTTTCGTGTTTTAGTAGAAAGACATATATTTAAACAGTATTTGTTAAATTTGTTTAGACAAACAAAAACTTCAGATCTATATCTGTAATTTAAACAAAAAATTGATTGATTAAGTTGGATAAATAGTAGAATTCTACAAATTAATTTTCATACCGGATTTTTGAGATATTCTGTAATTGATGATACAAACTATTGGAAATTCTAGTAAAATTAAGAAATTTCGAAAAGAATTAAAAAGATTGTCATCCTAATTTTGATTTTATTTTAATAATTTTTGTATTTTTTTTTTGTTGTATAAATTGATTATTTAATTAAGTGATTAAAATGGATTATCTTTAAACAAAATTAATATTAGTTACTGAGTTTGGTAGAAAGATATTCATCATGGTCGAAAATCTATCATTGATAGGATAGTAACTATAAAATATTTACCTTATCATGGTAATGTAAGAGAAAAAAGACGTTATTATGACAAGAATTTTCGAAGACACATTTAGATGCATAAAATAGAATATAAAATCGGCGAACACTGCATGTGTTTAACTTACAATTGTAATACCCATTAGTGACTAAAAACCTCTAGTTTTCGATCATGTCACATATTTTTGAAAATTTTTGTCTGCTTAGGTAAAAATTTGTTTTAATCATGATTATCAATCAAAAAACAAATGAACAATGTATTTTCATGAATTTATTCTTAGAAACAATAAACTGTACTTTTTTATTTATGATTTTTATAAATATAAAAAAATGAATGAGTTAAATTTAATTGAAAATAAAAATATATGTATATATAAATTGTTAATGAATATAGAAAATTTAGAGATGTTTAAATCTTTGTATTCGATAATTTTGTGAATCTGCCACATATATATTATCTTCGCTGTCAAATGCAATAGCTGTTGGTAGGTTAAATATATAAGAATTATTTCCTTTAGCTTGAATAACACCAGCTATAGTTTTACCTTTTGAACCATCTCCTTTAAAAAATTGAACACGTTGATTATCACAATCAACAACATATGTATTGCCATCGTCATCAGTAGTAGCAAAACATAATCGATTAAATAATGTTCTTGATGTTCCATTAAGTTCACTACTTACTGATCCAGCAATTAATGTCCAAGAAGGTGATATCATATCCCATCTAACAACATTATAACCATATTCTTGAGCAATAATAAGACTAGTATTCGTCAAAGAATATGTAATTGATATTGGAGTTGAAATATATTGATGTCTTTCAAGATTATTATTTAGTGCAAGAAATACTTCTGATACTTGCTTATCTAAATTAAGTGATACAATACGATTATTTTTATAATCAGCAATATAAATAATATTAGAAGTTTCATCCATTGTTAATGACATTGGTGTATTTAATTGATCTTTTCCATTACCTGCTTGACCTAAAATATAATTTTAAAAAAACTAATAATCTATTTTTTTTATAAATATAAAAAGACCTGTTCCAAAAACAGTTTGTCCACGTTTTGTTTCTTCATCCCATAATTGAATTCTATGATTTAATGTATCAGCAATATAAATTCTATATGATGATTCAGGTGATCCAATATAAATATCATTTGGAGAATTCAAAGATGTTGGATCAGAACCATTTGTACCGTTTGTATGTCCAGCAATAAGTGTTAAAGCATTGCTATGAATATCAAATTTTAAAATTCTATTATATGTTTTATCAACAATATAAAGATTATCTCTTTTATCAAACATTAATGAAGATACTATTCCTAATTGCAAATTTGTTCGATTAAAGATAAAAGTTTGATTAAGAATTGAATCTGCTGATATATACCATGCAAAAATTGTAGTAGTATCTATAAAATAAATTATATAAGCTTTTTTTTTTTTCTATTAAATTTATATAATACTATGTTGATGTGATCTTGCAACTTTGTAAAGAATTGGAACGGTAATAACTGTTATAACAGTTATTATTAATGCAAATACAAATGCTAACCAATGTTTCTTAACTATTGAATAAAATATGTTGTTTCTAAATTAAATTTAATTTTTTTACTAAATTATAATTAAATTTATTAAAAACTTACGAAGATGTTTCTTCATCTTCATTTGATACATCTTCTTTGTCGACCTTTTTTATTTTCATTTTAATCTAAAATTACTATAAATTATATTAAACATATTTTTGTTTTGATAAAAAAAATTATCTTAATAAATAAAATAAAATATATACAAAATTATTTTCGATATTTTTGTAAAGAAAAACAAAATAAATAAACAGTTCTCTTTCATTTACGAACATGATTTTTGTTTGAATTTATTGATCACGAGAGAAAAAAACATACTAAATATACTGGTATGATAATTATTGTAACTATTCATGCGTTAATATCTATGTATTAGATAGACAAATGAAAAGAAAAAAAATATTTTTTTTCGTTTTACCTTTTCATATGATCAATGATCAATAACTCGATAATGGCCTAATATATATCCTCTATAAATGACATGAATAAAACAAAAACGTTAATAATTATTGTAAATGACTTTCACATAAATATGCGTTTGTTGTTTTTTTTTTTTTTGTATTTTAGATAGATTGTAAATAATTAGTTTTTCTTTTTAAGAATAGATAAGATATTGATAAATGCGAAATTGAACTAAATTTTTTTATCGCATGATTAAATAGAATTCATCGAATTACTGATAAAAAGATAGGTTTTGACATTTTTAGATCGATTTTTCGGGGAAAAAAATTCATTTTTACTGAAAAATCATTCTAAAAATGCCAAAAAATAAAGTTTTTATGGGTAAATTCGATAAATTTTATCTAACTAGACCAAAAATAAATTTTTTTTTTATATTAATAAATTGATTTTAGAAAAATTATAAAAAGAAAAAAGGAATAATGGAGAAATTTGAAAAAACGGAAGGTGAAACATGTTATGCATATGTTGATGCTGAAATGGCTCAATTTGAAGAAGTAGCTGGAACATGTTCAAATAAAGATAATGTTGATGAAAAATGTGTTACAGCAAGAAGTGTTATTATTGGTTTAATGTATGTTATTGGAATATCATATTTTCATCAATGGGCAAGTTTTCAAAAAAATAGTCCATTTATTTCATCGGTTTTAGTTATTGTTACTGCATTTCCATTGGGACATTTATGGACTTTAATTGTACCAAAAGCTATACCATTTACATTAAAAGAACATGGATTTATATTAGTTATGGCTAATGTGGCTATTATGTATAATTCAGTATTTGTGTATGCAACACTTACAACATTAAGAGTACTTGAAAGAGAAGAAGTTACTTTTGCATATTATTTCTTTTTTGTACTTTCAATTCAATTTCTTGGATTTGGTCTTGCAGGTTAGTTTGTATTTTAATATAAGATATTTTATTTGAATTTGAGTTTAAGATTTTATTAAAAAAATTCTTGATATTTTAATTAGTTAATGATATAAAAAAAAAGAACGATATTGAATAAATAAATATGTTTTTTTAAAAGGTATTCTTCGTCGATTTTTGGTTTGGCCATCGGAAGTAATTTGGCCACAAAATTTACCATTAATTGCTATATTACGTACATTACATGAACGTCAATCAAGTGTAGCAGAAGCATTATATGGTGGACAAAGTTTTAGTTTAAAAGCACGTATAATGAATAATCGTTTATTATTTTTTTTTGTAATTGCAATAATTGCATTTATATATGAATGGTTTCCATTATATATAATGCCAATATTGGGCTATTTTTCATGGATGTGTTGGATAAATAAATCAAATTCTCCATTAGCTCAATTAACAGCAGTACGTGGTCTTGCTATAGGTGGTGGTGGTATAACATTCGATTGGTATAAAGTAACAACTTATCTTGGTTCACCATTAATTTTACCAGGTTGGGCATTAGTTAATATAGCATTTGGTTTTGTATTAATAATATGGTTTATTGTTCCAATTGTCTATGGTGCACATATAAGAAATTTTATAAGTTTACCAATAGGTGGAGATGTTTCAACAAATTTTACAGCATTAAGTATTGTTACAGCATTTACATCATTTGCAAGTATAACAGCTGTATTTGTTCATACATTATTATTTCATTCAGTTGATATAGTTCAACAATTTCGTAAAAAATCTTTAGAAAATATGGGAAATGATATGCATGCACGACTGATATCACTTTATAAAATAGTTCCTGATTGGTGGTATTTAGAATTATTTGCAGCAGCATTAATTGTAGCATGTGTAACATGTGATCATGCTCAATGGTTAGAATGGTATTATGTATTATTATCATTATTTATTGGAGCTTTATTTGTATTACCATTTGGTTTAGTTTCATCAATAACAGGACAATTATTACATAATTTATCTGTTTATTATATATGTTTAATAATTGCTCAATCATTATCATTACAAACATCAGCAAAAAAAATTTATTCATTTATTGCACTTGGTTATGTCGTTTTTGTTCAAACATTAGTTTTAATTCAAGATATGAAATTTGCTCATTATATTAAAATAGGTCCAAGACCATTATTTGCTGCTCAATGTATAGCTGGTTTAGTATGTTCAACATTTTCAATTGGTATGCGATATTTTTTTAAAAATGTACAAAAATTATCAGAAGAGAATTGGTCTGTTTTTAATAATACAATGCTTGGATGGTCACTTTTACATGATTATGAAGGATTTTTTAGTGGAAGAAATTTAGAAAATCGAGATTTATTATGGGCATTTTTAATTGGTGCATTTTTACCAATTCCAGGATGGTTTTTATCTCGTTATGATTCTCTTCGTTGGTTACGTAAAGTTCATTGGCCATTAATATTAGTTACAATGGGTTGGTTACCATCAATAGTACCAGCAGGTGCTTTATTTACTTGGCTTTTAATTGGTTTAATTGTTTTTTTTACATTTGGAAAATTTAGTTGGAGACAACGTCATGTTTATTTAGTTTCAGCTGGTCTTGATCTTGGTCTTAATATTGCATTAATTATAATTTATACAGCACTTAAAAATCAAAATGTTAATTTTCCTCGATGGTGGGGAAATTCAAGTCCAAATGCAACTGATAGTTGTCCAAAAGCTATTCAAATCATTAATCTTTAAGACATATAATAAAAACGAAAAACTTTTGTGAAATGAAATTTATTTTTTATTTTTGAAATCATATATAAAAATAAAATAAAAGAAAAAAATTATTGTTTATTTATTTTATGAACGAACAAGAAGAAGAAATGTATTGTCTTTATAACCTCGATTTTCAAGATAATATGATATATTATAAAATCTTCCTCCAGTAACATCGATTTTTTGACTTAAATAAGTCATTCCAACAGTTGTTTGATCATTATAATAAAAATCATCTGAATAAGGAAGATCAAATAAAATATCCGTTGTTGAACTTCGTGTACTTGATAATATACATTGACTATAAGATTGTCTTAAATAATTTGATTCAAAACCTCCATCATCAAATTTTTCCTCACTTGTTGTTAAATCTATAAAAGATACATTATCTAATGACCAAGATTTTGTATCATGACGAAAACCAAATATTAAAGAAACTTCTTTAACAATAACACTTGGACGATATCGATAACTATAATATTTATATGGAAATGGTTCTTCATTTACTAAATATTCAAGTACTAATGGGCCTGGTGGTCGTAATTGTGTACATTCATTATTAACATATTGTTCTAAAAGAAAAAATATTTCGATTTATATTAAAAATATTTATTTTCTTATTTAATACTTTCAGATTGATTTACTTGAATTCCACTATCAGAGAGGCCTATATATAACAATAAATATATATATATATATATATTTATAAATAAAAAATTAAATTTTTAACCTGGTTTTCTTCCAACAGAATAAACAATTGGAATAGCAATAACAACACCAACAAGTATTCCAGCAAAAAATAAAACACAAAACCAATTTGATTTTGAAATAAATGATTCATTAACTTCTCTAAATAAGAAAAATAAATCAAATTTCTTTTACTTTTTTTGTTTTTTTGAATAAAAAAAAACATGTTCGTACTCAGGCATGGTGATTTGCTTATTGAAAGGTATATTTTATCGAAGAATGTTGTTTTTCTTTTAGTTAATGATAAAATATTTCGTTTTTTTTTCTTTATACATTTAGCATTAATAAATGTTCACTGAACCATGAAATAAGCGACCCCTTTTTTTTTTTTTGATGATGACGCATATTATAATCATGATTGTGTCGATTCATATATTTTTTTTTATCCTATTAATATATTATTCATCCGTAAACAACAAACAATCATGTGTTGTTGTTTTTCTCGTTTTAATTTATATGTTTTATGTCTGTCGAAAAAAAAAACAAATGTTGTTATTATAATAAATCGAAATAAATTAAAGAAAACGACGGTCTATTTTTTTATGCTACTTCATCAATCTTTAACAAATAATATAATAATATAATTTTTTGTTGAAAAGTAAACTAAGAGATGAAACATATTCAATGACTGTGCTTTTCATTTTAATTGATTGATAGATTGTATTAAAAAAAATTAAAATATCGTACAAGATGCAACATGAAAAGCGCTATGACCTTTTATTATTATAGTACTAGTTAGAGAGTGATTAAATATTATAAAAAAAAGTAGAGCGCCCTTTTCTCGATCATCACATAAAAAAAAAAGGAAAATTTCTTCAAAAACAGTTTATCAATATATCAATTATTAAAATATTGATTTTTATTTTTGAGTTTTATAATTTAATGAATTAGAAATCATTCAAATAGTTAATTTTATATTTATCAAAAATAGAAAAAATATTTGTTATTTTATATATTTATTAATTATTCATTTAACATGTTTTTCTTTATATATGTCGTAAGTTTTATTCATGTTGTCCTTAGAAGTATTATTTTCTCAGAAAAGTCTTTGTTAAAAAAACAAAGATGGTTGAAATTGATCGGAGTTATCATCATAAGAACTATAGTAAGTTCGAATGACAATGTTGATTAAACTGTACTCACATTTCTTTATTGATCATAATAGATAATAGATGTGTTACTTGCAATCTTCATTTTTGTTCAAGGACCTCATTAGATAATATTCGTTTATATCTTTTAAAGAATTGAACGACATGTGTAGATATGAGTTACTACAATCAATTTTCTTTTCTTTTATTTTGTGCATGTATCGCGATTCAAGCTATTACATGATTAAAGATCCAAGACGAATTGTCATTTTTTGAATAATTTATCAAAATAATTGAGGCGAAAGATGCTTCTTTATGAAAACTTTTTGATTGACCTTAGTACTCTATGTATTTTCATCAGTTTTTCTAATAATCTTTGCACAAATTCTGTCAAAATGTACTTGAAATTAACTTTTTTTCTCTATAAAATTATCATATACTTTTGTAAATTCATTTGAGAAAATAGATTGACGAGAAGATGAATAGTCTGATTATTTTTATCGAGAAAAACAGAATCAACGGATTAATCAAATTATAATAGGATTGTCTTAATTCATGATAAAAACTCATTTCTGTTAGGTTAAAGCTATATTCAACTGGATTAGCAAAAAATTCGCTGCATGCGACATCAATCATTGAATTAGTTTTACATTTTTTTAACCTTATTATAATTTTTTTAGCAGATCAAAGTATGAAACCATGTCAAACATTCGTAATTGGCATAAAATAAGAAGATAAAGAAGAAGAGAGGGTAGGTTTGATAGCAAAACAGTCTCTATTTGAAAATCATAAGAAAACCTGCACTAATTAAATATAATTACGAAAGTAATTCATCTCACTATTTATCTAGATCACAGTTTTGCTACAGTAATAATGTTCCTATTGATTTAATCATATAAATACAAGACGATGTATAGAACATGGAAGATACAGTATAACGATCGGCTTGCATACCTCCGATCTCTATTTTTCAAGAGATTTCTTCACTATTTGTCTGCATAAGTAGGCCTTAGTATGTCCTTCAAAAATGCGCAAGGATTAGCCTTTCGAACGCTTGCTTTTCGGATTTCCATAATACCACACTGACCCTCATAGGTCATTTATAAAGGATTTCAGAAGATGTTTCAATTCGATGTCCACTATTTAAACACATTCTACTCCCGTTTGTTGTACACAGACAATTATAAGATCAAGTGTGTGTAATGGATATAGAATCTCTTCATATTATTCAAACGCTTTTATTTTCGTTCTTAAAAGTTCTAGTGAATTTTTTATGCAACAGTACTTAACATATGAATCTATGAAAATGATTAATTATCGAACTACTATGTATCTGTAATATAACAAAACTAATTATTAAATTGAAGTTTGGAAGATATTTTTTTTGATGAATCATGATCAATAATTGTATTTAATGTAGACAATTGAAATACGGTAGCAAATAAATTCAATACATGCTGTTGAATACAAGTCTAGTGGTGATGTTTTGATGTGTGTATATTACGAGGATAGATTATATGTAGTTTCTTTCCAAAATAGGAATTATATTTAAAATATTTTTAGCTGATTTTGAGAAAGAAATATAAAATAAACTAGCTAATGTGAAGGCAGAGAATAGTAGATGACTTTGTCGTTATCATCAGATGAATATTCACAGTCTGATATTGAATCGCAATAATGTATATTATCTGAATTAGTTGATGAAGGTTGTTTGTTTGTTTTCAGTTGATAATGTTTATAAGCAAGGAACCAAATTGCAGAAGCGATATGTGAGCAGCACTCGACTACTCTAGTACCATCTGTGCATGTACAATACCAAGCTATTGTTTGATTTTGGTTGAACTGAATGTACGTATACTATTGATACGATTTCTTATGTGCTGAGTGAAATCGAATTCGGATGATGTTTCGGGCATCCATCTGAGTACATTATTGAACTGGAAATTCAGTATTTCTACCTGTTAGGCCAGTCATTACTCATTTGATAAAAATCAGAAGAATTTTCTCAGTTAATCAAGTGTACGTTCTAATCACTACACATATGATGAACTATTATTTTAAGAAGTTTATTTTTTCTAATTGCATCTTAAAAATGAAGAAAAAAAACTTGATGAGAGTATCGATCATATTTAACATTAATTAACTATTCATTAAATGTAAATGTTTATTTCTATATAGGAGATTTTCTTAATTATCTCTTTATATATCATTCAATAATCAACGAGTATTAAGCAACTTCCAATGCGTTGTTATATTCAACAATTATTTAATATTTCAGTCTAATAGAAAGTGCATCATCTTGCCAAAGAAATAACTTTGAGAACATTTTAAGAAAAAGTATTAGACGATTTAAAATCTTCAGTTTTAAACTTCTATCAATATAGAAAAAAGAAATTTGTAGATTATTTAAATATGTGTTGTATATTTAAACATATACTCAAAGAGAAAAATAGAATTTACCGATTAAAGCAATGGATATTCAATTTACATCAAGTTCAATAGAAAATATAGAAATTTGATCAAAATAATTCTTTAGTTTTTTTCTCATTGAGATTATGGAAATAGGATTTATTTACTCATTCATACATTCTCCTTTTTCCTTTTCTACGCTGCTTCAATTGAAAGAAAATATATATGATTAGAGAGATGATCAACATATCTCAAATGAATGAGTATCAAAACAAATGATATATATTTTATCTCATTTTACCTTCTGAATAACTACCTTTGACAATAGAATGTTGTTTGTTGTGATATCTATTTCGATGAATCACTTGATGGAATGAAGCGATGTGATGTTCTGAGTTATCTCTGATAAGATGTTTTTTATTGTTCTCATTCCATCTGATATTTTGCTCTACTTTTCTCTTGGTTGTTCGTTCTTAATTATTATTAATTTTCGTTCTCTCGGCTTTTATCTAATTAGATGGATTAAAACCGAATTAAGAAATGTCGTTTCTAAATTTTGTTTGAGATCTAATATTATGATGATGAAACATATGTAGTTTAAATACACTTTCATTGCTTTAAGTTATACAGACAGAATAAAGAAATAAATATTAGACAAATTCATCTATGGTGCCGTTTGTCATAGTTGTAATGATAAGCGCAGATTCGGCCCGATCGAGAATTGCTCAACCGACCGATGTACCAGTCGACACTCAAACTTTTCTTCAAATATTTACATAGTTTTTTCAGGATATATTTCGCACGAACTTGAAAAACAATAAAGAAATTATAATGTGAGAAGCAAATAATATGCATAAATAATAAATAATATCCGTATCTGACGAATAATTAATGAGCGTGAAAGTCAGTATCAAATTTATAGTGGTAAGAAGTTTTCTACTGACCACCAGATATTTAGGGATAGAAAACTTATAGGATTGGACAGCAAAGAACAGTAAAATAGAACTGTTATGCTGTCACTATGTTGATTATAAGACAGATATGACTGATCGAGAGGTTATTTTGTTGTTCGAAAATGAGAAATATGAAAAATAATTCACATCGATCTACTAGTCGATTCTATCCGTACTAACCATTTCTACTGGTATTAGTAACAACTTCGATTTCTTTGATACTGACGATCATGATGAACGTCATCTTTTATTATACATCAAAACAAAAATAAAGTATTTTCTTTTTTTTCTTCCCCCGTACAACAATTTTACATATTTGAGATAGTCCTTATACAGCCAGTTTTTCAAGCTGACTCTATGATCCTTGAGTTAAAAACAATAAATTATTTCCAACATCTCTAACTTTTTTTCAAGAAGATTTGATTGTTATTGAATAATTATTTTCTTCTTTATTTTTCTTAATCTTTAGTCTATTATTAAAACAATTCTATTTGATATAGATTGAATTTATTTAAATAATATGAGAAAAAAAACAAAAATATATTTTGAAATAAATGAATTAATGTTTATCAAAGAATCTTTTATGGATTAACAAGTGCATTTATATCATTAGTATTTAATTCTCTTGAATAAACTCGAAATTCATCAATAGAACCGTAATAAGCATTCGGAACAATTGATTTTGAATTACATGTACCATAAGGAACGCCGGCTTGAATACCTTGAAGTGGATTTCCTAATGTTAATATATTAACATTACCAGAAGCTAAATATGGCATAGGACCTGTTGTATTAACCAATGATCCATTAACATATAATCTATGTCCATTTGTGATTGAATAAGTGCCAACAACGTGCGTCCAAATATTAGTAGGTAAGACCGGACCTACGATTTCTTGACCTAAACCATTCCAACCAGTTAGAACTATTTGGCCATTGGAAGAAAATCCCACTAAATCAACACACCAACCTTGTCCATTTGTTTTTGTTGAAAGATGAACAAGAGTTGATCCATTTATTATTGATGGATAAACCCATAGAGCAATGGAATATGATTGATTTGAAATTCCAAGAAGAACAAATCCATTAATCTATACGAATCATACAGACTTATCGAATAATAAAAAAAATTTTAATATTCTTTTAACCTGATTATAAGATGAATTCGAAATAAAATTGATCGCTTGATTAACTCGTCCATCAATGAAGGTAATATTAACGTCTTTTCCCTTTAGACGAAGTGGACCTGAATCATGATATGAACCACCATCGAATGAATACCAACAGACTAATGTTGCATCATTTAATATTTCACTAGCATTTTTTGTTCGCATCACTAATGATACTTGATCAATATAGCTAAATAAAATATATAATATTCATCAAATGGAAATATGATCTTACCCAGAGAAATAAGAATTGCTATTTTGTGCAGTTTTTCCAATAACAATGGATCCAGATGTACCTTGATAAGCTTGTGATGAACGATTTCCATCCAATATCCCATTTAGATAAATTTTCTGCGTTGATGATGGATAATCATACACAAAAGCCGCATGATACCAAGTATTTATTTGAATTATAGTTGAACCATATAGATCATCACTAAGAAAACCTAAAAATAACGTCGAATTTCGAATTAGATAATGTAATGATTTATCAGAAACGTGATCATGATGTTGACCAAAAAGTCCATGGTCCTGATTCGTTAAATTAGTACAAAAAAACCACATTTCAACTGTAAAACTTCTATAAGTAAGATTTCGATATGATGATACATTAACAAATTGTTTTTCACTTCGATTAAGTGATAGAGCAGAACTATAACCATTTATTCCAGGAGTTTTATAATTAGGAGAACGAACAGCTATTCCATCAAAATTTGATAAGCTGTCTAAAGTATTATTATCAAATGACCAAAAACTTGACGAATCAGATATTAATGTTGTTGTTATTGTTGTTGGTGTACCTGATATATGTAAAAGCAGTTATTTAGAAATATTTTATAGACATTCATCAAATTTCATTGAACACAACTGAAATTTTTTCTTCAAAATAAAATAAAAAGACTTCATCATGGCAGACTAAGAAAACAGACTTCATTAGATTTGAAAGAATAATTTAGTTCGATGCTGATGACATTTCTCTCTGTATATAATATACTAGAATGAGCTCAGACATCTCCCATAATAATGTCCATATACACTCGAAATGATTCATTAATACCGACCCTATCTTGCGCAATAAAATTAATAAAAATTGAGAAAATAATAATTAGCTAAAAATGGTTAACATAACTAATGTAAATGTCTGTACTATTTCTCGCACCTAGTCTAAAATATTTTGTATGCAAACTGAAAGATATCAAAATTATTCTTAATTTACCAAGAGTGCTAGTACAGCTACTTTTCCAGTTTGATGTTAGATGACGATCCAAAGAAGATCTTGTAGTTAAAACTTCTTCCGTGCTTGCCATTATTTTCAAATGCGATGTCTTTTTTTCATCTTTATCAATCATTGTCACTGTCGAGGGGCATGTAACGATAGGTTCTGAATAAAAAAGGTTTTTTTTAAATCAAATTTTTCAATATTTATTTACCATGACTCTTTCGGTAACAAATAACACTTGCCGAAACATTTCCAGATGATGAACTTATAGAACCTATTTCACATAATTCTGAAAACATTGAACAAATGTTTTTATCATTGAAATACACAGCTGTTTGACAGTCATATTCATAAATACATTCCCAAATACATGAGTTAATAGATGCATCATTTGACCAGGACGCATTACGAATAAAGGCACATGATGAATCAGATTGATAAACTGAATTTTGATGAATTTTAACAATCACAAGAGAATTTATCAAAGGAAAAAATAAACAAATTGAAAGAAAATACATCTTATCAAAAGAAAATATTCATTCGATTTTACATAAAGCAATAAAATATATAGAAAAAAAAAACTAGCAAACTTTTTAACATTTCTATCGTTACCAAATGAAGAACCAATTAAAATTAGCTATTTGTTTAAAAAAAATATTTTTCTTCTCAAATAAATAGAAATCATGGACATAATAACAGCCATCTGGAAAGAAGTCTTTCACCATTTTCTTCTCAATAAATAACATTGATTTTGGATACAATTCACAGTATACAACAAGAGAAGAATCAATATTTATTTAAAGTTTTTTCAAAAGTATACCTATGTGTTTCAAAATCAATTATATACATAATAATACAAATAATGGTAGTCAAGATGCAAATTTATTATAATAATATGTTCACATTATGCACAAACAGAAAGAATTACCAATGAAAACACGGATTCTCTAAAGTCTCTTCAAATGTTCATCTAAATTTAGAGATTCTTGCTTAACAAAACTTGTGTATCAATATCATTATTCATAAATATTTCTGTAATCTCAGTCACGAACAAAAAAGTCAAAGAAATAGACTCAAAAATATTTTAGACCGTAAAAATCTGGAGACTTTTGAAAAAGAGTTTTTCCTTTGAAACAAACGGTTTTTCATAGTTTATACCGCTAAAATCCAATTGATATTGTGTAACAGTTTCTGAAGAAAAACTAATCGTAATATTCGAGAATGAGATCTCGTTTTTAATAGAAAAATAATCTAATATTTTGAACTACTATGAGATCCTATAAAGAAAATTTTTTTCTCAAGCTTTTACAAAGAATTAAAGTACCTCCGCTACAACTTTCTCTATAGTCTGAGTATATCATTGCTATATGGCTAATGTCTAATGCTCAATTTTCAATTTTTCCTGAAAATAGTTTGGAAAGAATTTTGTTATAGAATAAGATTTACAATCTTAAATTTAAAAGGTAATAAATCGATGTGTCATTTCTATTTTAAATTATAGATCGAACAAAGAAAAAAAAATACCAAGAAGCTAACATTCATCTGTACAAAATGTGACAGTTTCATCTGCTCACTATTCGCCATACAACGTGAAGAACTTTTTATTGAAGTTTGCAACTGTCAAAGTATTCTCAATCTAATCAATCAAATGAATAATTTTCGAAAAGTATATAGTAAATATTTTTTTATTGATCTATCAGTGGATATTCATCGTCGTTATGGCGGTTTTCAATCCAAGACTCAATTGTTATCTTACTTTATTAGTGACAAACGTAATAAAAAAAACCGGTTTGTGTATCAAATGGTTGCAAAACCGACTACCCACAGCAAAAGTTAATGAAAGTTTGTACCGATCTATAAACATACTGAATCTATTTATTTCATTAGTTAATCGAAATAAGATTTCAATTCGAATTGTTTAATCGATATCGAATGCGAACAGAGAACAAATTTCAAAGATGAACAGTTGTTTCCTCGGTCACGCAATATCCTTGCATGTCTCAATGGCTCTTTCGGTAGTTTTACAGGTCACGCGTATCTCTCACTAGGCCCTGTCGAGTCCTACGCGTATCTGAATCCAAACAAGTATGGATCCTGTTGGGCTCTTAAAGTTTTATGTTAGCCGAGTCCAAGCTCAGGTCTGGAAATTCTTAGACCCGATAGGTTCAACCTCTCGTCTACGTATGTTGTCATGCTATGTAAATATTATGAAAATTCGTGTATGATCGAGTCTATCCGTTAATGCGATGTCAAATATGTGCAGTAGCATCCTCGTTCTGTGCTTCTAAAATAGGCAACACAATGCATAATGATCATTTCTATCTGTCACTTTTACAGATAGCGCGAGCAGAACGAAAAGTTAGTCTAAATACCATCTCCATCTCGGCGTGACAACTCGAAGATGATTCAAAGTTAAGTTTACTGAATAATTTATCTTTTAGTGCTCAAAGTTGAATTTAACTCGATACTATCTTTCTACTTGTAAAAAGATATTTTCTATCATCCAATATTTCTGATATATCCTACCTGCTTTAAGATGTCTTACAATTCCATCAATCCAGCTGCACTTTTTCGAGTTCTTTTTCTGAATAGGACTTCTGTGTGAGTTATGTGATTTTTACATCCTTCATCGAGTTGGGTTAACTAGAAAGGTTTCCAGTTTCTTGATCGATATGCGCTGTTCTATATAATTTTCAAGTTTTTCGCGATAGCTATAGAGTTCAGTTATGACTTTTGAGTCTTTCGACCAGAAAAGTCAAAAGTCGCCGCTAAAACTTGAACTCGATTGAAAAAGTTGAAAAGCATATTAAAAACTATGGTTCGAGTGGGGGAAGGCCCATGTTCATATCTGATACTGGTTGACAAACTTAATTTGCATAGAAAACTGGACGTTGCTTTTGAGTTGAACTGAAGTTAACCTACAGGTGTTGTCCCTGTTCTTGTCCTCAAGCGCTGTCATTGCGTACTACTGAGTATGTCAGAAATTTTTAGCAGTGATCGAATTCCAGAGAAGTGCCATCTTGCGTATCGCGTCCTTCGTATGAGTGTCACGTAAATTGAAGTCTCATACGTGTACTTTAGCGCAAGCCTGAGGACTTTTTATCAGACTCGAGGTAAATTAGACATTTTCTGGAGTTCTAGGACTTCCCAATTAGGGTTGGACAGCGACTAGGTAATGCTAATAACTTGTTTTCGATATTTTTGAGAGTCTATACGTATAAAAAGTGAAAAAGAAGAAAACAAGGGCGCTGCGAGGCCTGTTACTAAGAAAACTATTTATTCTGGATCACCGATTATGTGTATAGGATTATAAACCATTGTACTTATTTTCTAATGAGATTAATTTGTAACTATAATCAATTAATAAAATATTCTTTTTAATATAAAAATGTTGAAAATAATCTTAAAAAAAAAGATAATAATTAATTAAATAAATTAAAATAAAGTTATTTATTATTTTGTATAAATGTATTAATAAAATCAGGTGCTCTTGTTAAACCTCCACCAGCAGCACCATATTGAATAAAAATATTTTTAAATGGTTGATACCAATGAATTTGTCCATATTGACTAACTTGTCTATTACAACCATAGACAAAAATCGGATGAATTTTACATTGAGGACCTAAAGTTTTTTTAACAGATTGTACTAAACCATATGCAATTGTTCCATCATAATTAGGTGTATATTGATTAGATATATTTGGTGTTATACAAGCACCTGCTGTAAATCTCATTAAATATAAATTATAATTTTCATTAAAATTAATTGGTTGTGAAGATAATTTTGTAGCATGATTTGTTCCACCACAAACTAAAACAGGTGGAAATTTATAATTTTTTGGTAAATAAACATGTGCTAATATTGAAACACCTCTTGCTGATATAACATCAAATAATCTTTTATTATTTTGTTTATATATTTCTTGACTTCCTAATGATAATATTAAACGTGAAAATTTAATAAATTTTTTTTCATTATTAGAATTTTTATATAATGCTATTCCTTGATTTTGTTTATCATCTATATAAATTGTTTGAAGTGTTCCATCAATAACAGTTCCACCTTGTTTTAAAATAAATTCATTTAAAATTTTCATAAAATTTGGTACTAAAACTCTATCATGAATTTTTTCAGCAAACATTAAACCATTTGGTATAAAACCATAACGTTTTAATAAATCTTCTTTTGTTAATATATTTAAATATCTTCCTTCTTTATTTAAATTATTATTTAATTTTTTTAATTGTTCAATTTCTTCTTGATTTCTTGCAATAATAATTGAACCATATTCTTCTAAAAGAAGTTTATTATTTAATATATGATTTAAATCATAAAAAAATTTTTCATTTATAAAACATTGTTTTGCAACATCATTTAAAAGATTTATTCGATTATGAAATATAGTAAATAATTGATATTTTATTGAAAGTTTTATTCCTCGATACCAATGTTCAGGATGACGAATCCATTCAATCCAATCTATTGTTCTCCAAGGAAATTCACCTGTTTCTTCAATATTTTTTAAAGATACATTCATTAATAAAATACGTTTTATTTGATCTATAAGAAATTTAATTGGTTTATAATTTGTTGGTGCTTCGGTTTCAGCATCTTGTTCAAGATGCCATGCCGAACCATTAGCTATTGGAATTCTTCGAAAATCATTTAAATAAATTAAATCTTTATTATTTTGTATTAAATGAACAGCAGTTATTAATGCTGGAGGTCCTCCAACTATTAATGTATGAATATTTATATCAATTTTTTCATTTTCATATTCAGATAAAGATTTTATTTGTACAGGAGTTTTCAATGAATGTTTTTCTTTTATTTCATGAAGATTTTTACCAATTAAAAATTCATATTGAGAAAAATATTTTTTAAATATATTTAATTGTTCCATATCATTTGTTAAAAATGGTTGATGCATACCAGAAAAAAATTTTTTTTTTTGTTCAACATTTGTATATATACTAAATTCATCATTTTCTTTAATAATATCATCATATCGAGTTTTGATATTTTTTATTGTAATTACTGTTATGCCAAATATTCCAATATAACTCAATCGACGTAACCATAATCGATTTGAACGAGTAACCATGAGATTTTTTTTTATTTGGAATAAATAACTATTATAATACTTTTAATTTGTATAAAATTAATTTCGTACTTCAATTGAAGATAATGTTAAAGATATAAAATATTTTATCTTTTTTTTTCTTTTATGTTATATCAAAAAAAGAAAAAGAAACATATCTCATTTTACATTTATGTTAACAAATAATTTAAATATTGACATTTTTATCATAGATTATATGTTATTCGTTGAGACATTTAACTAAATGTTCGAATAAGTTTTAAAATAAATATATATCTTTTTTATAATTGGATAATATTTCGATTATTTTATACAAGAATTTATTTTAAAAAAATATAGATTTTAAATAAATTAATACATTATATTTAAAATGTAAAATAAAAAATTTTTTTAATATTCATATATTCAACATTTATGAAAACTATCATAATAATTATATGCTTATTCATGTTTTATTCATTTAAATTAGATTTTTAAAATTAATTTTTAACAAATATAAAATTATAAAATTTTTATACGAATTATTTCGTATGATGATATGAGACGGTAACATTAAATCTTATTGTCTTTAATGTGTATTCTTTTTCTTTTACATTCTTTTTTGTCTCTCTTAACATTTAATAATCAAACACGTGTCTCGTTTGTTTTTTTTTTTGTGTGTGTTTAACATTGTTTATCTCTATTTTAAATGAATAAGGGAAATTTCCACTTGTATAAAAAGATAGTTTGAATAGGTTCGTGAAAGTCGAGAAAAAATTGAAGATGAAGTATAATTTGACAACATTCTAAAGATAACAACTCATCCATAACTTTACTTTGTTTATAATAATTCTCACATTAAAAAAGAATAATGTATAAACAAATTAGCCTGAGCTAAGACATCGTTCACTGAATAATCGACAATCAATTAAAGCTTAAAACAAAAATTACTGCTCGTTACATACTCAAACATTTGATTGATTTTTAACAGGCTAAATGATTTAACATATTTCTAAAAATACGCTCAATCATCTCATGTCAGAAAGTATTACAATAATATCACATTTATTAAATTCTATAGATCTCTCATTATCTAATTTTTAATTATTCGACTCAATCAAATAAAATCTAATCAATTATAATGATTTAGAATCATTGCGTCATGCTTTTAGCAAATTTATAACCTCTTTGGATAAAGTAAATGCATAGAAAAAACGTTTGATAAATGAATTCATTGAATGTAATCGTATATGAAAAACTAAGATTATTATTTTGAACATTTAATAAACTTGTTTTCTGTATTTCTTTTATTTATCATATTCGAATTAAAATCTAATACTTGCACGTAATCATTTGCTGTAAAGCATCAAACGAATAAAATAAGGATAATAAATGTACTCCGTCGATTTTTGTTTACATACATCGTTTTGTTGACAGTTTTATGAAATATTTACACAGCTCTTAACGAACTTATCTTAATGGTACAATAAACAAAGGTATTTAGACTTCATTGCCAAACTCCTACATGTAAACTTTTTCTAAATATTCGTGCACGCTCTCAAATAGCATTATGTGTTTCAAAGTGGAGACCACATGATATCTTTTTAATCTAAAGTATGTTGAAGTCCATAAAGGTACCTCGACATACATGTTACAAACTTACAAAGGTTTTTCTTCAAGTATAACTAAAGAAATCTTATTTATACCCTTTAAAACTTTTATACTACTGGAGAACCATTGAAAGATTTTGATATAAACAATTCTCTTATTGTAATCAAGAAAAGGCTTTGTAAAATTCGTAAAGGTGTTAATTATTTGTCAATTGAATATAGAATTATTTTCTCATTACTTTTCTTCATTTTTAATTTGTTCCCAAGAATATATTCTTCGATGAATATATTTATAATTTTCGTATCTCGATTATTTCAAAATGACATCTTAATAAATTTTAATTGCAGAAAACTATGATAATAGCTTTTCAAATAAGAAATTATATGAAAATAGATGTATTAAACATATTCATATATACAGGATGCAAGTTGTAAATAATGTATAATTCATTGCATTGTTATATTTCATTCAATCGAAACTAGCTTAGCATTTATTATTAGAGATTTAAATGTTTAACAAACACTTCATTTTTTTTCTTTGAAACTACAAAGCAATAAATAAAATACTTTTATAAATTATTAAATAAGAAAAAAATATGTAAATAAAATTATTATTAATTGTAGAGTATATTTTAACTTATTCGATGAATTTGATAATTGATAACATTGAGATGGACGAATATGTCCATATTTGTCTAACCATTTTAATTCTTCACGTATTTTAATTTTTTCATGCCATGGATTATTTTCAATTAAATGACCAACTTTAGGAAAAATCAATAATTTAGTTGGAACATCAAGAGTATAAAGTGCTCTTTCTAAGATATAACTGCCTAAAGCAGGTACACGAATATCACTTCCACCTGTTACTATATGAGTTGGTGTACAAACTTTATTCATATGATGAACAGCTGCTTCTTTTAAATATTGATTAGGATTTTCCCATGGATAACCACCTAAAAAATAATGATTAACTAAAGGTATATCATTTATTCCCCAATCAGCAACATGCTCAACAGCACCAGCACCAGAAATAGCAGCATTGAATATATTAGTTTGAGTAATTAACCAATTCGTTAAATATCCACCATAACTATAACCACCAATAGCTAATTTCATTGGATCAGCAATACCATCTTTAATCAATGCTTCAACACCAAATAATATATCTTTACCAGGTCGAGATACAATTTGATGTCTTATATTTTGCAAAAATTCATCACCATATCCTAAAATATAGTTAATTATCAAATCAAAATGACTTTATTCAGTTTTGATAATACGATCTAAAAATGGTAACAGTAGGTGTGTCTGTATTACAACGTGAAATATGAAATATATACCTCTTCTATTTTTCATTACATCGAGACATCCTTTTTTATTCAATGATGATGCTTGTAATTCTCTAGAAAAACTATGTATGGTTAGAACTAAAAAATTCTTATAAATACATATGAAAATGGTAATGTATCAATTGTAATTTATCGAAATTTGATCGAAATAGTTTCGTTACAAACAGTTAAATAAAGACTAGAACTGATCAATAGCACTGATATAATCAATTTATTGTTTCTCAATGTCAACACGAAAATTAGCTGTTGAAATACATACTTCAAGTAGTATATAACACATCTTACATGATGATCTCCGTTGTCTTCTCTGCAAGAAAATTAAAATTGATATATATCCGTAAAAATCGCTAATATTCACGAATATATATATCAGTATTTTTTAAAGAACCTGTAAGTACTAAAATTACACGATTTGTATTCATTGTTTAACTTATTATAGTCTATCCGTTAGATGGATATACTATCTATAAAACATTGTAATCTATATATTTTTAGTTATATAAACAATACCTGTAGAACCTCGATAATTTGGTTGTAAAACAAGCCAACCATGAGTAGCAAACATAACAGCCGAATAATACCAATCAGCATGAAAACTATTTAAATCAGCAAGATAAGGTCCACCATGTATAAGAACAAGTAATGATAAATTTTTTTGTTGAAATTTATCTGGTGGATATAAAAGTATACCTTCAATTAATGTTTGATCATCTTTATTAATCCATTGATATGATATACCTTCAGGTAAATTTCTTTGAGTAAATAATTGATTATCATATGTTATTTGTTTTGATATATTTATATTTTGAATATTATTAACAAAAAAAATTTCTTCAGGTTGATCAAATGATGAATACATAAAAGAAATAATTGATTTATTATTATTATTATAATAACGTGTTTGAATAAATTGATATGAACCATATGAATTTGTTTGTTTAATTAATGATGAATTATAAGATAATTGTGTATAGATTTGTACTGTTGTATTTATTTGTCCAAGAAAAATAATACCATTATCTAATAAATCATATTCATTAATATGACCATTAAATGAATATGCCCAACGTTGTATTAAACCATTTGTTAAATTAAGTAAATAAATTCTTCCTTGATAATCTTGATAAGTATTATTAATAGATCCAAATGCATTAATACTAAAAAATATTGAATCATTTTGATAGAATTTTATATTTGTTTCATAAGCAGTATTATCTGTTAATTGAATTAATGTTAAATTATTTAAATCAAATGAATATATTTCAAAATCTTTTATATTTTCAAATTTTTGTGATATGGAATTTGTTGTAAATATTAATTTATTATTATTATATGAATATATCATTTGTTCAATTTTTAATGATATATTTATTAATTTTTCTATTTTATAATTTGAAATATTTTCAATATTTAAATGAAATATAGTATCACCTCGTTCTAGTTCTCGATATTCAATAACATCATTCCATTCTTTTATATAATCATATTCACTTTGATTTGTCCATGATATACGTGTAGAATAATATAATGATGTATTTTTATTTGACCAACATATTGAATGAATTATTTCTTTTCCAATTAATATTGAATATGTTTGTTCTGTATTAATTGAATAAAAATTAAGATAATAATCATTATTTGTATCATTATCATATAAATAAACAATCCATTGATCATACCATATTGGTTTTATTACTGGTGAACAATGATTTGTTATTAATATTTTTGTATTATTATTATTTATATCTTGTAAATGAAGATGATATTCATTTTTATTTTCATTCCATATATGATTTCTTGTTTGAATTAATATTAAATTATTCTCATATGGACTTAGAATATATGATGTATATTTTGTATAATTAAAAAATTCATCTAATGTTAATTTTGGTTTTAAACATGATATTGAATTTAAGAAAAATAAATTAATAAATATATATAATAATAACATTAGTTTTATTTTATTTTATAATATTAGAAGAAGAAACTTTCTTTTTATCTTATTTTATACAAAATACATATTGAAAAGATTAATCTCTGTAGACATTTTTATTGTATGTATGTATAAAAAGAAACGGATAAACTTAAATATACGATTAAATGTCATTTATAATGGATATATTTGTTATGAAAAGTTCAACAAATAAAATAGTTTGAAATCGATAAAACTAAATCAATAATGAGAACATTCGAAACATTACTCTTCTTCAAAGAAATTATTTAACAAAAAAATTAGGTCAGATTTTAAATATATATTTTTTTAATTGATAAAATTTTGAATAATCAAATTTCATTTATGCTAAAATGAGAGTTTTTTTATATAAATGAATTCATATTTTCTCATTTCACCTTTTTATAATTGTTCTCTGTAAATTGTATTTTTTTAGGCCTGGCAAATCTCAAATTGTAACCAGTTTTCAATAAACTTCTACCTGTGATTTATATTTTTTAACCAGAAATTTAGTAAAGTTCTTCGCCAAATCCAATTCAGAAATTTACTCCTGGATCTAATTCATAAACAAAATGATGCAACATGCTTTGAAACTGTTACAGTCGATTCCATTCCGTGACGAAATATTCGAAAGATCGATATCAGAAATTGAGCTACCTGTAAAATTTCTAACAGTGTCACAGATAATGATCTATTGTAACCCATTTCCTCATCAAATTTCAAAAATTAAGAAAAAATTGAAATCAGAAATTCAGATTTTCATTTAAAATTATGGAAATTGTTTTATAAAATTCCTTACATCTGTAACCATGGTAATCGACCGTTTTCATCTTATGAATCATACAAAATTGATGTATAAAACACTAATGAGACCTAACCATGCGTCTCACAAAGATGTTTTTACATCTATCAACATACAGATCGCCGAATAAATGTTTTATTATCTGTTGCAATTTAAAAATTCATTTCGAGGAAAGAATTATTCAAAATCGGCTATATTCTGTACAATTCTTTTCCATTTAAAAATTGCAAAACTACGGATATTAATTTATATGATCAAACACTTTAACACATTGGGCACGATGTGGTCCACCGATAGACCACGCTATATTTTAACGAGAAACTGTATACAAAAGCGCCTTCTTATGCTTTTTTTTAAGCAGGAAGTTAAACATAATGTGTCATCCGTTGTGCTTTCAGTACGTGTTTTTGAGTCCTTTAATCTATATAATGATGATTTTTGTTAAACCAATCAAGACAAAAAAATTTTGTCAGTCAGAACGAAAAGTTTTTATTTTCTTTGCAGCCGGATAGTTCACCTCTTTTGAATGTTGTGCTCTTTCCTTCGCATAACAGTTACTGCATCGTCTACCAACATTACGCGTAGATTCTTCCTTTACTTCGAACTTGTGATCAGCTAGTTTACGCTTCGAATGGCTTGCTGATTGTTGTCTCAGATCAGGTTTCAGCTTCTCAATTCGCGTATCAAGAAGTAAAGATCGTACAGGACTTTCTTGAAACTATAAAATCTGTATGTCGCTTGTTGCATAATTTCCCTTGTAAATCAGATAACTATTAACTACTACGGCTCCAATTATCATATATCATCTTATTGACTGTCTGAGGCACGTATGGTATACTGATAGTTGATCGGATAAATCGCTATCTTGTCTTCCCTCATTGTAATCGGGAACAACTTGTGGCTTCATGATGAGGTTCATTTAGTTTATTGATTTTTCCGGTGTTCACTACAGTTGCTAAATGAGATGGCTTCGTAGATATCATCATAATGTTTCTTTTATCTTTTCACTTGATCAATTTTTACTCTGAAGATCATAGATTTCACCATGCCTGAGCTTTTTCTAAACAACTTTATGTCCGGATCCAGCACGATTTTTTGTCAATATCTCAATAAGATAGGTATCCTGTTCCAACAAATGTTTTACAAGAGAAATACTCGTAAAGAAGTTGTCAGCCAGCACCGTTCGATAACATTCCAAAAGATCACTCAATAAATTCATTACGACTGCTTGAGCATGTTCAAGACCTGTCATAGGATCTTGCTGATTAGTGTAGATCACATAAGTGTGGATGTGTCTATTAGTAGTCGCTAGCTTATATATCGTTAGGCCTTACTTGTACACTTTTCCAGAAATGTATTGTTCGAACAAAAGTTTGCCTGGCCATGAAACTATAGTTTCATTGATAGTAATAACTGGACTAGGCATATATACTGGCAAAAATCTCGTTTTCAATAAATCTAGTAATGATCTCAACTTGAATAGCCTGTCGTGCTTCGAATTCTTGTTATCGTTGTTTGAAAAACATCAAAATTTGAGGAGTAATTTAAATCTCTCTCTCTCTCTCAATATGGTATTTCGAATGATCTTCGATTCATACAACTGACCGCTGCTCCAATAATATTTCAGTTTCAGTATTTGCATCAATTCCATCTCGATAATGATTCCAAAGAACTCTAACATCTCTTCATTCGTGGGTGGTTTCCATTGACGAAATTTTAACAATATGCAAGTATTGTTCCGCATATCGATTAGTTTGACGAATCATAAAGCCAATAATTTCATCTATGATGAAATGCCGATAGCAGTCGATAGGATTGATTGTATTGTCTTCTGAAGTGAAAGTTACTTCTTCGAGAAGCCCATGATCTTTCATGAATTCATCATCCGATTCTAGTTTAATTTCATCTCAGACGTTAGAATCCATCTCGTCATTTGTTATTTCTTCGTCGGAACTTTCAAATTCAAGGTGTACTCTATCAAAATTATCATCCAAAGAGCTCACTTCACTTATTGTACTAGCGCTTTCTTTTGTATTGATTTCTTCAAATAACATGTAGGCTATCCCAAAATTTTCCTCACCTTTATATAGAAAAAGACAAAAGAATGAGGATGAGAGAAGAAAGCCTGGAAGTTTCCTCCTTTTTCTCACATTTGTTATATATAACATGACAAAGAACAAAACATTGACTCGAGCAGTTTTCAATTACTTATGAAAAATGATTTTATTATGTGGTGATATAAAGAAAAAAAAGATAAATAGTTGGTAGAAGATAATGAAAAGGTCATTAGTGCATTGACTAGAAGTGAACTGTCTATGAAAATAAACATCTTGCAAAAATTTCCTAAGAAAACTGAATCGTGTTCAATGTGTCAAATTCTGTATTGTTCATTTTTTATGATTGTTTTTGTGGACATGTTTTAAAAGCAGCACAAAAATACGGTGATCCACCGACAGTGAATCTGACTTTTCTCAGCCCAGGAATCAACTTTAAAAAAACTGACTGATCAGAAGTTTACACTCATTGAAACCTACAAAATAAAAAAAAAAATTAGTTATAGCTCGTAACAGGAAGAAAAGGTTCCATTTTTTCTGATTGAAAACCATGGTTTGAGAAAAACGCTAGAGAAGTTGTAGAAATGGATGTTTACATTCAAATCATGTTAAAATGGTATGTTTTTAATATGTTTCAATGGACTTTTATGACGCGTCTAGCAGATGACGTAAGATATCGTCATCTATCGTGCTCAATATAAAAATGTTATATAAGCAACAATATGTGGCTTTTCCAAAACTGAAAAAACACAAAAATTTCTTGAAAAACATGGTAATAAGATCGGTATTTCTTACAGTAAATCTATTAAAATCTAGTCATGTTTTCGAAAGCCATATACATTCTGAAAGAGGAAATTTCGGCGCATGTTCTTATGCTAAAAGTGCAATTTTGATTTTTGTTCGAAAAACCGATTTTTCTGAGGGAGGGCTTTATCTTAATTCATTTCTTTTTTCAACTTTTGATATTCTTAGAGAATACCAAAGGTATAGTGACATTGACACTTTGATATTGTATATTAAGCTTTAGGAAACTTTCTTTCTATATAGTTTGACAAAGAAAATACACTATTTTTCTATGCTATTTGATTATGCTTCAACTAATATCATAGTAATTACATTATGAGATTATTTATAAAAGTTTTACATGCTATTAAGACAATATCCATTACTTCTTTTATACTTTCTCATATGAATGACATTTCAATTGCAATTGCAATTTATTTTTTTTAGACAAAGTAAAATTATATATTCTATTTATTTTTATAAAATAAATAAAAGAATTAAATATATTATTTCAATAAATATAAGATATATTAGTAAATTATATAGTTTATTTGTCAACAATCATTGCAGAACTACGATGAATGTTTTAATCGGATTTGTTCACCATTATTTATTGTGATAACTAAATGTTGTCCATCTTGAACTTCCAAGTTTTCAATATGGGAGATTAATTCAACAATAGCACCTTCTTTTTTCATTTCTTCTGGTGGTCCAAGCATTTCTGTACCCGCGACACTACCAACGACCCATTTATTAGTTGTAGAATTATGTTCTAAAGAACAAAACATACTATTAACTACGTATGTATTGAGACGATACAAATTTGGTTCTTCATCATCATGACTTATACTAAATTGACAACCAACACATTCAGGATGTTTTGGATAATCAATAATTTTCCAATGACCTTCAACAGTAGTGGTTTTTGATGACATAATGATATAATTTATATAAATAAATCTAGAATAACAACAAGAATCAGAAAAATAAAAGAAAAAAAATTGTTTCTAGTAAACATAAAATATCGATTTTATACATCATAGCGTATTTTTGTGTTCCTTGCAAAAAAAAAATATAATGCACATCTTTGTGTAACTAGTTGTAAATCAGCGAGAAAAAGAGAAGAGAAAACAAAAACACATAGATTATACAATATCAATTTAAAATTTTTTTTGCTTTCAACACAATTCTTACTTTCCCACAATGCAATCTCGTATATTAATCGTATGCATTGACGCATCGACTATGCTACGGGTTAATAAACGTCTAAACTGATAGAAGGACAAAATAATAAAAATAATAAAAAGAAAACACATAGGATCGATGCGTATAATAACAACGATTATAAGTGGATAAAAGAATAAGAAATAAGAATATAGACATTCTTATTGGTAAGATGTCAGATCTTGGATGACTTACACTTTTGTTATCAGATTGTAACGTCATTTATGCACTTGATTTATAGTTTTGGCCCGATGATTTTTATGCTGTAATTTAGGTATAAAAAAATTCTAATTTTTTTTTTTGCAATCGAACGGTATACTTCTTATTAGGGGGCGTTTTTTATAAACATAATACTTGGGCCGAAAACATTTTGCTTGTGCAGTCCTCTTTAATTTTCGTCATACTGGTGGTTTGTCGTTAGCATAAGGGCAAGTAAAAATAATTACAATTGGTTCTTTTTTTCAATTTAGAACTTGAATAGTACAAGAACATTTAAAAGGACAAGCAAACGAAAAACAGGAAAACTGACTTTCAATACAAATATATCTTCACAAAGTACACCAAGTCAGGTTAGATTGATTTTAAGATTGAATTTCACTCGAAATCTTTGCATTTAGATTATTCCCACGTTAAAAAAACCATGATATACCAGTATTGTGATTTTTTTTAGGATCAAAAATTTTTTTTTTGTTTTTTTATCTCTAATGTTTTTTAAATTTTCTTCCATTAACAGATATTTTTTATATCATTTATATATTTTTATACAAAAATAAAATAATTCTTTGCTTAATAGGCGTTAGAAACAACGCCAACAATGGTCTCAATCAACTATATACTATGAAACTATAATTCTCTCTTTCAAACTAATTCTTCACATTGAATTTGGTATAAATATGATTTTTTGAGATTTATTTATGCAAGATCAACATTTGATAAATAGTGTAAGATGTAAGCTGTAAAAAGCATGGAGCGAAGTTAAAACAGTCATTAATTATTGCACTCGTTTCCTTAGTAACAACCTCTTTCTTGACGCTTTATTAATAAAATAAGAATTGCCCCTATTAAGCGTATTATACAAATGATGTTTTTTTTAGTTCTAGTGTGTATTATATGAAAATCTTTTGAATTTATTCTCTTTCTCGTAGAGAAGAGTCTTCCAAACATAAATTGTCTGCTTGCTTGCTTGTGTACCCGCACAAGGTTAAAAAAGCATTCTATTAAAATTTTCTATAAAGCTTAACCAAAGAGTAATCTGAATCGAGGAACTCGAATCTGATGTTAGTTTTTCAGAATTTTTTTCGGACCCGTTTTTTTACACAAAGAACTAATTTTTTTACAGAAAAACTTTTTTTAAGATGGTTGACCGAACGGCAATCGAGGATGAGGAATTCAAATCTGAAGTCAGTTGCATAAAAATTTTATGAAGTTTGGTCGAAGGCAGTTGAGGTCGAGAAATTTGAAACTGGCTTTGATTTTTTTGATTTTATAAACGAATAGTCTGACAGTAGTTTAGAAACACGATTTCTACGAGAAAGAGCTGAGCGTTACTTGTTCATAGAGCCAAAAAAGATATAGATGTCATTCATTAGAAATGCATCTGCTATTAATTGGAAGAAAGAAACGTATTTTGACCCCTCTGACAGTATACCATATATCGAAAGATTGTATTTTAAAAGTGCTTCTTAAAATTGATGTATATTTCTCAAACATATTAAATGATTTATCGTTCATTTTCCTATTTCTTTATTTTTCATTTTATTGTAAGGTACACACGAAACAAGATTCGAGCAAAATGTTTTTTTTGACCTTTTATACATCATTTGTTCGAGAATTTCAAGACGAGCAAGAATATGTCTTTTTTGAATTTTTTTCGAGGCTTCCTTCCATTGTCAAAATCAAAAAAACTCAATTTTTGCCTATTTTTTTATAAAGTCGAGCTTTCAAAGTTGTGCCTCAATTTCGATTATTCGAATTGCCATATTTTTGTTAAACTTAGAAAACTGAATCAGAAAATGGTCTGAAATCTGTTTCAGACCTAAACATGTATCCGCCAAGGTCGACGAAAGTGGAGTGAAAAGTCTTTTTTCTTAAGCCAGAGACGAAAATGTCAAAATTCTGCGTATAAATCTGGATTTTCTCCATTAAAATTCACTTATTGTGTAATATATAAATATAATATTCTTAATCAGTACCAAAAACTGAGTCAAACGACCTGGGAATCAATTATTTCTAAATATTTTCATTATTCGATGAAAATCTTGGGCAATTTTTCGGACGAAAATTCAAAGAAAATGAAAATATTCAAAGATAATTGATTCCAAAACCATTCGATTTAGTTATTAGTACTGATTATCATTTATTTCGATTAGGGACGTCATTGTAAATTATTTAATTAATTTCTTCTCTTCCTGGTATGATTATAATATTTTTCTCTTTCTTATAATTATTTATATCTTAATTAATGATTATTTTAATTCTTGTAAAATTATGTCTGATGATATATTCAATAAGTACATTGAAACCTTTATTGGTAATAAATATTTAAATAACGGGTGCGTCAGGTGAAATGAGCCTCTCAGTATTTTGACTATAACTTTTATTCTTTTTGATCTTCAAAGCTTATTGTTTTTCCAAAAGATGCGCCATCAAATTCTCTACAAAACCATGAGTAAGCTTATTTCTGTAGAAAGTTAAGAAAAAAAATTAAACGAAGATTATTCAAAACATAAAATGTACTCAACTTTCCAAGCTAGCAAATGTCCCACAATAAATGATCGATGTTTATGTATCTTTTTTTGTTATTTAGTACGCTTATTTTAAAAGCAAAGTATACCATAAGATGCAGTGTGAAAAGCTCCACATGTACATCAAGAATCTTATTTTATATATGAACTCTCTGTTTTCAAAATGAACAAAGTTTTGTGCAACCAATTTTCGACGCTGCGAATAAGATCATTTTTTTGGTACATTATGATTTCATTTTTTCTTATATCGTCTTTTTATCGCTGAATATGGTTCATTAACAGAAAACAAAGTATAGTACAAGATGCAGCGTGAAAAGCTCTACAATCTACAAACTAAAGCTTATTCCATTTGCGTAGTTTTTGTTTTCAAAAGAAAACCAAATTCTGTACGATTGTTTTTCATAATGACGAAAATTAGTGACACAGAGTATTGCTTTTCTTTGAAAACAAAAAATATATAATTAAAATAAACTTTAGTTTGTAGATTGAAGAGCTTTCCACGCTGCATCTTATGGTATACTTTGCTTTTAAAATAAACGATCTTGACGATAGAAAAAGAAATATAAACACTTGCCATTCACGAGACATTTGCTAGCTTAGAAAGTTGAGTACATTTTATGTGTTGAATAATCTTCGTTTAATTTTTTTTCTTAACTTTCTACAGAAATAAGCTTACTCATTGTTTTGTATAAAATTTGATGGCGCATCTTTTGGAAAAACAATAAGCTTTGAAGATCAAAAAGAATAAAAGTTATAGTCAAAATACTGAGAGGCTCATTTTACCTGGCGCACCCGTTAATATATGAAATCTTGATAATGGTAGATATTCTCGCAATATATTTTCGTCTTTTATAGAATTGTTTTCTCTAATATATCATATAAAATTGTGATTTTTCTCTTCCGTATTTTATTCATTTAATAAACAATGCAATTGTTAAATGAGCAAACTCAATTATTTACTATACGGTTAACATCAAAACTCTAGTAACACTATTTTGTTTTGACTAATGGATTAAATTTAATCTTGTTTAGGTTTAATACAAGAATCAAAACAAAAAAATGGAACTAGACTTTTGACGTTAACTACAATCTTAAGATACAATAAATTATTAATTATCTATTGTAGATAATACTGAGCTATTTACGAAAAACACCTGATCATTTATTGTTTTTTGCCATTTTCAATAGATTATGATTCAATTTGAAATTGATATTTTTGATCCTATTTCCATTAAGTAAATATTGGACAATGATACGACAAATATTTTTTCAATTAAGAAAAAACTAATCGATCATAGCAGAAATAACGGATGATTCAAAGTCTCCGAAAAATATCGCCTCACTTTTCGTTAAACACACTGTAATGTGTTCTGGAAAAACAAAAACAAGACACTTGTGAAGAATCGATGTTGAAAGCACTATCTTATTGTATCTTCAAAGCATTTCTAGAATATTTTCCTATTGAATAACGACCATATTTTTAGATAACACGAAAACAACAACACACAATGACTGCAGAGGAGTCTAGAAAGTCATTAGAAATAGAAAAACATACTGTACTTAACAAAGGATTTCTCTAGACATGTTAAGATAAATATTAAGTTTAAATATATCATTTGAATCAGTAACAGAATCAATTCGTTTACTTGAACCAAAAAAAATTTTGTATAGATATATTGAATTTATAATTAAAGATAAATTCGAATTATGTTTAAAATACAAAACAAAATTCATGCATATATAATAAATAAATTTCTTTTCTTTTTTTTTGAGATGTTCTGTTTCTTTTTCTAACCACTATTAATTGGACAACAATAACGAACTTTATAATCCGCACAAATTCTATTCTTATAGCCATTAACTTGTTGATTTAAACATAAAAATCCATCATTAACACTAATACGAAAAACATCACTTGTTGTTATTGGACTTGTTTCAACTGATGTTTGAGCCTTAAAAATAATAAAATAAATAAATATTATTTTTATAAAAAAAAAAAAACTAAATTATTTAACTTCAATTGCAATTGGTGATAAACACATAAAAGTAGGAAATATTTGTTGAATATGTTTTGTTACTTCAAAATCACCTTGAATTACACTTGGATCATTTGTATCAAACCATCCAGTCCATTGATATAAACCTGTACAACTATTTTGTGTAAATGTATATGGATCAAATACTCCTTGTTGACATAAAACATATTCATTTAAAAAAACCAAAAATATTATTATCAAATACATTTTTCTTTTTAACAATAAAATGAAAATAGAATGAAACATATATTTAATATGAACTAAGCTCTTGATTTTTTTTTTCATCATACTAATATTTTATATATCAAATTACAGAGAATTAAATCTTTTAAAAAACCAATAGTATCAAATTTTATTTTCTATGAAAATATTATTCTGTATGAGATATGAAACAAAAAAATATCTGGCCAAATTAGCTAACACAATAACTATCTTCCAAATAAAAAAAGCAGATACAACAATACAATGATTTCTATTGGACTAAATTAAAATTTATTATTTTTTAACAACAGATATAGACATCGATTTAAATCTGAATAGTTTCCTTCTTCGTTGTGCTGATATTAGCATCGATCTACATAATTATATTGATAAAATGATGAAATTATTATTTCGAATAAGATTAATCTATGAAAAATTTTCTAATTCATTATTTTTTCAAAATTAATTTTTAATAAATTTAAATAAAAAAAAAGAAAAGTAAATTAAATCGTACAATATCTTAAAGTACAAGCAGGTGGGGAAATAAGAGCAAAAACATAATATCCATTACAATTTGTTATTGATATTAAATTCGACCAATAACATGGATAAGTTGGAAGATACCATGTATAACATACAGTACCATTTGTTGTTTGACCAGCAGATGATGGATATATTCCACTATACCAACCAGGTGCATTTGCATTGCAACTACCTGGACCAAGTTGACAATTAGCTAACATTGTACCAGCTGCACCATTGAAACGAACCCATGTTGGTGTAGAACTAAATACAGATTGATCACATGAAGTAAGACCAGTGTAAGCTGCATTACGAGTTGCATCTGTTATTAATGTATAACTTGAACATTGTGTAGGTAATGGAGTTGAAGTTATTGTTGTTGTGATGGCTGTTGTTGAACATATTGTTGTACCTGATGTTGCTAAATTAAGATTTAATTAATTTTCTTTTTTTGAAAAATTTATTTAAGTTGAGAATACTTACTGGATGTTGTACTGGTTGATGTTGATGATGCTAAAATACAATTTATGATTTTTATTTTATTTTAAATTGTGGTCAAATTTTTAGATAATAATTCTATTTTATTTCTTTGTTCACTTCTAATAGGTAATAAAAAATATGTTATTTAATATAATTGAAATTACAAAGTCTATATATTCACATGTTCATTATTAATTTAAATTAAATATTATTTTAAAAAAAAGGACTAATTCTATTTTAGTAGTTGATCTTTCTGAATAGTTATCAATTAATATTATTTCATTTTAATACTTATATATTTAACTAATGGGAATATCTTGCGATCTGAACGATGTCTATTACGAAAAACTATGTTGGTAGCAGGAGATTAGAGATATTTATGGTAACATCATCGTCAACGTTGCCACACTGCCATTACAACAACATCAGCGAAACCTTTTTTTTAACGATTGCAGTACAGTAGCTTCTTTCTTAGAAGCATTGTAACGTTTCATAAATGTTTATTTGAATTTTAGGGTCGAAGAGATTTTCTGAAAATCATCGCGCCAAGGATCCAATAGGTTTCGGTTTTAGCCATGTTGTAGTGATGACAGATTTGTAGTTATAATAAATCTCTATAGAACTGAATGTGTCAATAGTTTCTGTCATGCTGCTTACGATAACATCATCGTTTAACAAAACTCCCAATACTAATTCGACAAAATCTATAGCAAATTTTTACTAATGAGAAATATTTCATTTTTTTGACTTGATTGATAATCATCTCTGTAAGGGTTATTCGACTATCCTATTTGGATAATCATATATATATATATGTAATTTATCATCTTCTAAGATCGTACTTCTCAATGTTATATAGAACTTTAGAATAGAGTCTACTAAGACTTGAACCGATAAAATCGCATAAATAGAGACAGTTAATTCGTCCAAGAATATGAAATAATATTGTATGACTAAAAAAATATCATAAAAGCTTTCTTATCACTAGATTTTATGTTAAAAAATGATTCTAATTAAATATAAAATAGAGTTGAAAATAAAAGATCTTGAGTTCTTAAATCTATCTGAAGATATAACGTTTTGTATATGGTAATCGTGGCACAGAAATGGCGTTCGATTGAACGCGCATTTTTATTATATGCTCCTATATATGCAAAGTCTATATCCCACTCTTCCTTACCCAGTAGCATCAGTTTAATATTAAAACAAATAGAATGTTACATGATATACATTGGCAATGCTTCTATCTTTTTAAGATTTTCAATTTTCGTGGATACTTCTACATAGAATATTAAAAAATGAAAGAATCAAGATTATGACATATCAATCTTTATTTGTTTACTGAAAGATATTTAATCTCTTAAATTGATTTAGATTTAGTAAGAAAAATTCGTATAGTTCTCGGATATAAAAATTAAAACAATTATGAAATTAAACTAACTAAAATTTATCATTTATAAATATAACTAAATACGATCAATATATGAATCATGCATTCATTCAAAATTAAAAATGAACTTCTATATTTCATTATCTCATAACGTTATTAATCATATAGAAATTTGTTTAATTTCTCTTATCTAACTATAATATTTTCATCGTATTGAATGATTTGCTAACAAATTTTGTTTCAGGACTCATACGCAAAATTCATTATAATAAAACTTCTTTTTGATGAATTCTATCCTATATATTTTAAAATATTAATAAACAATTTACTTGTTGTGCTTGTTGTTGCTGTTGTTGTTGTAGCACTGGTAGTACTTGTTGTACTCGTAGTTGATGTTGTAGTAACGCTTGTTGTTGTTGTAACACTAGTAGTACTTGTTGTTGCTGTTGTTGTTGTAGCACTAGTAGTACTTGTTATACTCGTAGTTGTTGTTGTAGCACTAGTACTACTTGTTGTACTCGTTGTTGATGTTGTAGTGACGCTTGTTGTTGTTGTCGTAATTGATGTTGTAGAGACACTTGTTGTTGTTGTTATAGTTGTGGATGTATCAGTCGTTGTTGATGTGCTTGTACTAGTCACTGTAGTAACGGTAGTTGTTGAACCTGTAGAATAGACAATGAATAAGCCTATAAAATATTTTATTTAACAAAAAAAAAAGTAAATGTAGATTTAATAAAAACAATTTTACTCGATTCCATGATATATAATTGCTTGAGATCATTGTGATTGTTGCTTTATTTTTTTTAAATGAAACATAAATTTTAAATGTTTACCTGCTATTGTTATTGTTGTTGAATCTGTTGATAAAGCTAAACAAAAAAAAGGCAAATTTTTTTAATTATTCTATTTAGAAATTATTGAAAGAAATATGTCTATTGTATTAAACTAATGATTTATTTTTATGAAAATTCAATTATAAATTCATTAAAATATTTCAAAGAAAAAATAGATAATAAATTAAATTATGAATCTTTGAGTATGTTACAATGAGATAAAATCAATACTTATTAATGTCAATAGTAGAGATGACATATAAAAAGTATGAGAATCTTCAGAAGATTCATAGATATTTTAAATAAAAATCAGCTCAAAGACATCTAATTTGTTCATATGTATTTTGGCTTTCTTGTACAGCTTGGTAATCGCAATAATTACCATAGGTCCACAAAAAATTAAATTTATCCTATTTTACTTTTCTATACTTAACTCGTTGTTCAGAGAGAGAAAAATCAATATAGCATGTTAAAATGTGTAGACGTGTATATTGTCAGTGATAATATTATAGCTTTTTTTTTCTCTTACTCCTTTTACTCCCATTACTCCATTCACTCCCTTTAGTCCTTTTAGTCCCTTTACTCCCTTAACTCCCTTTAGTCCCTTTACTCCTTTAACTCCCTTTACTCCCTTTAGTCCCTTAACTCCCTTAACTCCCTTTATTCCGTGATAAAAAGAGTAAAAGGAGTGAAGGGACTAAAGGGAGTTAAGGGAGTATAAGGAGTAAAGGGAGTTAAAGGAGTAAAGGGACTTAAGGGAGTTAAAGGCGTAAAGGGACTAAAGCGAGTAAAGGGAGTAAAGGGAGTTAAGGGAGTTAAAGGAGTAAAAGGAGTAAAAGGAGTAAAAGGAGTAAAGGGACTGAATGGAGTTAAAGGAGTAAAGGGAGTTAAGGGAGTTAAGGGAGTAAAAGGAGTGAAGGGACTGAAGGGAGTTAAAGGAGTAAAGGGACTAAAGGGAGTTAAGGGAATAAAGGGACTGAAGGGAGTAAAAGGAGTTAAGGGAGTAAAGTGACTAAGGGGAGTAAAGGGAGTAAAGGAAGTTAAAGGATTAAAGGGAGTTAAGGGAGTAAAAGGAGTAAAAGGAGTAAAGGGACTAAAGGGAGTGTCACCGTTATGTTGGTCATGGTTGAAAAGTAAAATGGGATAAATTCAGATTCTCGTGGATCCCTCATAATTACCTAGAAACACATTTTCGGCTGCAGTTCAGTTTACTAAAAATGTGGAAAAAGTAGTCTCGATTCGGTTTTCAAAATGTCATGTATATTTGAAATCATTAGTCATCAGACAGATATGAAAATTTAAAATTTATTATGAGAAATTTTCTTCATGAAATTATTTCAGATTAGAAATGACATATAGTTCACTATTAAACAAAATAATTTGCATTGACCTAATGAATTAATAGTTCCGATTCCTTTCGCAATTAAAGTGTTTTATTCCACGATTTCGGTTCTTGATTGCTATTTCCAGAAATTGTCAAACTTTATCTAACTGGCAGCAACATGCACATTTTGCACTTCAGCCCATAGTTACACCCAAACTTCGCACTCTATTAATTTATTGAGAAAATATGATAGCTATCGAACACTAAATTTAAGACTGATAATTGGTAGTAGTTAGGGATGCACCAGTCCAGTTAACTGGGTACCCAGTGTCACTGGGTACCCCAGTTAACTGGGACCCAGTGTCACTGGGTACCCCAGTTAACTGGGACCCAGTGTCACTGGGTATTTATTTTAACTGGATACATATTCAACTGGTTTATTATTTATAAAATCATCAGTAGTTTCCTTTGTGCTAGGTATCCATGAGTCCAGTTAACTGGGTGCCCAGTGACACTGGGTACCCAGTTAACTGGGTCCCAGTGTCACTGGGTACCCAGTTAACTGGGTGTATATAGGATGTGTAAAAACATTTTTCCAGACGGGTAACACTATGATTTTAAATAGCATACATAAGGATTTTAATACTAAATTAAAGTGTGTCAAAAATGGAATTTATTCATGCTAAATGTAGGGATGCACCAGTGAGTTAATAACTGATAAGTGGGTCCCAGTTAACTGGGGGTACCCCAGTGTCACTGGGTACCCCAGTTATCACTGGGACCCAGTTAACTGAGTACCCAGTGTCACTGGGACCCAGTTACCAGTTATTAACTGTCACTGGTGCATCCCTAGTAGTAGTTGACGTACGAGGAAATCGCCCGGAGTAATTCTCAGCTTTTGAATTGATATTTTTCCGATAAGTAAAGTTTAGTAAGACAAGAAAAGGTCCAAAAGAGCAAGCACCCGTGGGCCTTTCTTCCTGCGTTATGAACATACGACTGAACATAGCATCTATGATAAGATATTCATATACAGGTTTTGTAATTTGTATGCTAGCTTGAAAACGTCAATCCAACTAAATGCGTCATTCGCAAAATATTCGTTTTCGAAGTAGTACAATATTTTTATATGTACGCAAGATGGGAGTACCTTCTTGAGAATATAATATCTGAAGAAAAACGTATTCGTTTTGGAGGAAACTTTCAGGTAAGTATACAGGTCACAAAAAGCCTGCATGTGGGCAGAATTTTAGGTCGAAATTTTTCCATTCGATTTTACTGTAAATATCTCATTATAGAATGTATATCCACTAATGTGACCATAACTCAAAAGAAAAGCCCATAAACATTTGTTCTTTTAAGTTTTTTCTTGTCTTGCTGAACTCTACTTATCGACAAAATATCAGTTCAAAAGCTAAGAATTACTTCAAACGATTTTCTCGTTAACTTAGTATTAAATTTGATTAATTCTACTTTAATCTAAATCTAATAGATAAAAACTAAATTTTTTTAATTATTATTGTACTTGTTGTTGATAAATTTGCTAAACCCAAGATGAGTGCAGCAATTAATGCTCCTATGATAATAGTAGCAATTAAACAAGAACATATACACCATGCACAACATAAACGAGGTAAACAAAGGAAATTTCTAAAAAATAAAATAAAATGAAAATAGTAAATAAATAAATATTAATTGACTTTTTTTTCTTTTTTTCGTCAATAGATAATGCATGATCATGTTTATCTAATAAATTTGAACAAGAATTTATCTTTAAAAAAGAAAAAATTCGTTTTCTGTTAAATAAAACAAAATAAATCTTACAGAAAAAGTTTTAAGATAATTATCGGAAAAAAATGTATCAGAAATAGTTTTATTACTCTATAAATAAAAAACATTTCAAATTATATTTATTAATAAATAATTACACTAACCAATATATGAATATCATCAGAAGAAGATGATAAGTTTTCTTGAGAATATAATTGATTTTTATTTTCGTTTAATTTTTGTTTTCTTATTATTAAATTTGGAGAAGAATTCTAATTGAATAAATAATTTATTTAATATAATTTAAATTATATATAAACAAACCAAATATGAAATAGCATTTAAAGATGAGATTTTATTTGGTTGTGTAAATGATTTTTTATTTAATAAATTATTAACATAATTTAAATTAGATTTTTCATTTTTTCCCGTTATTAATAAAGACTAAATATTAAAAAAAAATATTAAATAATTATTCCTCTTTAATTAACTTGTTTTTTTCCAAAGGAATTAGATTGTATTAATTGATTATGTGATGTTCTTAATATTGAAAATGAATTATTTGATTTAATAAATCCTAATGTTGGATTTGGCTGAAAATAAAAAGATTTTTTTTTGTTTATTATTTTTAAATAGATATTCTAATAGAAAAAAATTCGAACCTGATCATGATTAAAATTAGTTAAAGATTTTCGTCGAGTTCGTAATACGTCTACTCTATTATACATTGATATGTGTTTCATGAAAAGAATTTTTCACTTTTGAAACAAAATCAAAAAAACAATTCTATGATATGAATTAGAATATTTCACAAAAAGGTTTCTTTTATTGAATTTTCTTTGAAATTCAATTTATTTATTTAATGAAAAAATAAATTTCTTTCATCTATTCGAAAAACTAACGAATTATTCGAAATAAAATGAAATCCGATCAATATATATTTATACATAGAAAAAGTACATTGAATTATTTTTTCATTTTTGTATTAATCATTATGTAGATTATAACTTCGTCAAATGTTAAGTGACATCGAAAGTACATAAAAAGTCATTTTTTTTTATTTTATATTTTCGATTTAAACATCATAGACGAACACAGAATGGCAGCTTCAATCATGTCTGGCTCTGGAACACAACGGAGAGTAGTAGTAAAAGTAGACGAATATAAGGTTTCCTTGCTCAGAAATAGGTGCCTGCCACTCAGAAAGTCATCTCTGACAGGAGAAG
This sequence comes from Macrotrachela quadricornifera, assembly GCA_022393335.1. Taxonomy (NCBI): domain Eukaryota; kingdom Metazoa; phylum Rotifera; class Eurotatoria; order Philodinida; family Philodinidae; genus Macrotrachela; species Macrotrachela quadricornifera. The sequence goes on from JAJEKB010021049.1 coordinate 644,744, forward strand.
ATCTCCAAGTGTTGGCTTGAGATTGAGGCTGATTCAATAAAAAGTTATAGTCAAAATATTTTTTTCACTCGTTGAGTCATATACATATAACTATACAATTTTTCTTAAATATCATATTTTTTTTTCTAGGCATATTATTTAATGGCAGCAATAGCAAAGACATTTATGCAGTGAAATTTTGTCCTATACCTCTCGTTTCAAGATAGACGAATCCTTACGGTTATCTAAATAATTTCCGATAGAAATAAGGTATAGAGCTGTGATTTTCACCATTGAAAATAGGAGTTTTGCAGCTATCGAGACACGTAATAACTAGTACTCTTCCATAAGTTCCTGCGAATTTTCTAGAGACCGGAATTATCGAAAAACAAATTTCTTTCACAATTTCTTTTGAGATTTTTTTGTTTTCCAAAACTTCGGAGAAACGTATTGAAAAATAATGTTTCCTACGTATCTCGATGGCTCCAAGACTTGTCTTTTCAATAGTGAAAAGAACCGTTCTTTACCTTCTTCCCATCGGAAGTTATTTATATAACCGTAAAATCTTTTCTATTTTGAAACGGATAATAGTATTAAGTTTTAAAAATTCCTTGTTAATATTCAACTTCTCGAAGTAATATCTTTAAAAATATTCTTTAAAGCACAATCAATGATTAAGAAGTGAATTTTTGTTGACAATCCAGTATACTTGGTTTTCAGCAGGCTATTTATCAAAAGATACTAATACTTCTGAGATTATTCGGGACATCGGTTTTTCTTTCAATGAAGACATTTGTTCTTTGTCTATGTGTATTGACTCTTCTTTTATGCCTTACAGTTATTATGATCGTGTACTTTGTTCAATTGCACTTTCGGACTGCTGATTGGTTTGATCTTTGTTCGGAATTAGGAAGTTGCCCTCAACTATATAGATGTCTTTGCTATTTCTCTCATCAGGTGATATTTATAGAAATGCATACGATATTTTAGAATAAGTGTTATGACTATACACATTTTATAAAATCAGCCTCAGCCGATAATTGTTTCATAGTTGACATATAGGCACTTGGCGTAGCTAACTCGCATAATCCCAGCTACAATCTCGAGTCAACACTTGGGGACTTCGTCTTGTCAGATATTTGCAAGATATTAAATATTGTAATCATCATGATTGATCTCACATCAATACCAATATAATTAGATTTATATTTTCCGAGCCTTTCGAACAATTGAATTTATCATTCCTTATCTTCACTTAAGGGCCCCCCCCTCCCCCCGGGTCAAAAAAAAAGCAATTTTCGTCAAAAATATCAATTTTGAGATTTATACATTGTTAGATAGCCCATAATCTGTACTTTCGAATGCACTATGATTTATTGGTTTTATGATGGTTTTTGAAGGTTTTCCAGCGGCTTTACTGAAAACCGGTACATAAAAATTTTTTTTTTTTAAATTTCAATTATTGAAGTTATTTGAGCTTCTCTTCAAGTTTAACCATTTTGCCAAGCGTATGTTAGCTCGTATCAATAAGATCAAGCAAGATAATAAAACAACAATATTGTCAGATGGTAAGAAACTGCATGGAAAAGGTCGAATGACTGATGGTCAGACTATAAAATTCAAGATCTATTTTGGCAAGGCCATCCGTGTAAACAAATCTAGTCTCGATAATATGTATAAACGATCATGGGCTATTTTCAAGCATCACTATTCAACGAACGATGAACCTATGCATGAGGGGTGTGATCCCAAGTGGTGTCAATACCTGCAAGCAGTAGCTAATGGCCAAACATTTGATCACTCCAAGTCATCGATTCCGCGTCCATGCTTGGATATGATTAAACCGGCCTTCGATGAGCTATGTAGTCGTGAGAGTTTGGAACGTGTAGTCGGGGGTGGTTCACAAAATGCCAACGAAGCATTTCATTCATTATTATGGACAATGACACCAAAACATCGGTATTGCTCATCAACAATTCTTCGAATTGCACTGGGTTTATCTGCCATGGTTTTTAATCATGGTTATATCTCATTGAATAAGTTGTTCACAACTATATTTGGTAGTATGGGTCAATATACAACTGAATGCTTTGGTAGATTGGATGAAATCAGAAAATATACTGGGTTGAAAGAAAAAACAGGCGACGAAAACTACCAAAAACAAAAACAACTACTATTACAGGTTCCAGCGGGAGCGATGATGATGATGTGTTGTACATGATAAACGATGACTATGTTGGTGATTATTCAGATGATGATTTGATAACAGATGAATCAGCGGAGAGTGAAGATGATAAAAGTGAAGAAAACGATGCTTATGAGGCAGGCGGTGACGACTGAGCA
>JAJEKB010021049.1:687065-720731 GCA_022393335.1 Macrotrachela quadricornifera
ATCTTGTATAACTTACGGGATGGAATTTCACATCGTTTTCCAATATGTGAAGGTGGACAAGCACAATAATATTTATTATTTTCAAATTGACATAAACCTCCATTTGAACATAAAGGAGTTGTAAATACTTGACATGGATGTGTACGTAAATTATTTATTTTAGTTTGTTCAAATGATTTTTCTTGATTTTGATTATCATCTGATTGTCTTATAAGATCACAACGTTCACCTTCCCATTCTGGTAAACAATAACATTGTGGTATATTATCATTAATAACACAAATTCCATTATTGAAACAATAAGTTAAACATCGTTCATCATTTATATCTGATGGATATCCATTTATTGTTAATGATAACATGAATATCATACCACAAATATAAAGAAAACTATTTCGAATAAACATTTTGTATTGTTGTTGTTGTATTTCGAAATGATTTATTTGGCATATTTATCGATACTATATTTATATATTAACATTTATTTATAAAAGATTAAATATTTTTTATTAATACAAAAAAAAATATTTAATAAATATATTATTTGAATTAACTCATCACTATCTTTCATATCAACAAAGTATTGATATTCTTTATTTTTTTTTCTTCTTATTATAGGAATAATAAAATTTCTTTAATATTAAATAAATATAAAAATTTAATCTCAAATTTTTCTAACTTTTAATGGAACATATTTATATATTTAGTATTAATTGTGATCCTTATTTTCATATAAAATTCAAATCCTTGTCAATCAAATAACAAAAAAACAAGTTTATTACATTATTATTTCGTACTTGATAAGTACTTTAATATCATTTGAAAAATATTTTTAGTATTATTATAATACGTAATAAAATCATATCAAAATGCGTATGATACTCGATAATTTTTCAAAAACCAGTGTTTTTTCATATGAACAATTTAATATGATTATAGATCACCTTTTATCGTTGTTAATCTGCTTTTTTAGAATGTGTTATTATGACTTTCTATTCTTTTAAAATCGTTACCGTTTGATCAAACGGAAACAAAAGAAAATTTTAGTGAAATTTGTTAATCGAGAAAAACATTAATTTCATATTTAGTTTAATTATTCGATAGAGAAATATTCAAAAAATGTAATTTTATATCCATTTAGATAATTTTTTGTTTTTCTATGAAAACGAGACAAATGAATTGTTGAATATTTATTATACTTTTAAATTAATCGTTTCAAATGGCATGTTTTTTTTTATGCATAATTGAAATGAACTATTCGAAAAACTTATTCTTTAAAAATTTCGTAAGTCAATTTTCATTATCATTTCTACAAATTTCAGTCAAATAGACAAGTGCATATTTTTATTTGTTGAGATTAATAAGAAAGAATTAATCTATCTTTAAGAAAAAAATCAAGATTCTAACATTTGTCTGTAATGAGATATTTATAAAATATCAAATGTTATTATCTTTATATCGTATCGGGTATTCACAAACGTTTTACGCGAGATTTTCTAATGTTTTACTGTATAAAGTTGATCATTGTTAATGTTGAATTATGATTTGTAAGATAGCAATTTTTTTCTTGTTAAAATTTTGTTTTAGAAATTTTCCAGAACACATTTGTAGTTTTACAAAGTAATTTTTTCCTACTATGTCTTGTCTTTCCACCACAAGGTTAGATAGAGTACGATACAATGCTTTACAAAACAAGAAGAATAGTTTCATGTTTAGATATAAAACAGAAGAACACGTTTCTTATTGATGCTTTATTTAAAATAGAAAATTTTGTTCTTTTCCGTGTACTAGTCGTCGTAATTGATTAGATAAATATATCGAAATGATGATTGTAGTAGAAATACTTGAGTAAAACAAAATGGAAATACCATTTCCATTAACAGACGAGAAAGAGAAAATATCAGGATGTGAATTAGCAGATGATGACCAATATTTTTTCAGAATATTCGAACATCGTACTACTCTACCCTTTAGGAGGGCAGAGCATTGTATGCAATTGATTATTTAGCCGGTGGTGATATCCTGCGCAGTATCGCTTTTTGTATCCAAATCCAGTCCGACTCATTTTTTTAACCCTCAATCCGACCTTAAAGTATTTGGCATTTACCAGGCCTTCCGGAAATCATATACAATTTTTAAACTTTTATTTCACATGGTAAAATATATTTTACCCTCAAGATATCTACAAAAAAAATAAAAACGTCCCGTTCATCGCTTATAGAACTTACTTTTAATAAACAATGAATTATTGAATTATGGTTAAATCATTTTTAATGCGTATACTACTTTTAATTTTAGAAAATTTCTAGAAAATAAAATACTTCTTCCTCTTGACATGTCATATTGAGTTTGAACCTATGGTTCAGGTCGAATCTAGTGCCAAGTGCTTGACTGAGTTACAGAACACTATTCTGTAAGCGTGTCTGTTTTTTTTTATTACAATAACATGTGTATTTTTTAAATGAATTATAAATAAAAAAGGCATTTCTAAAAAACTTTTTAATTTATAAAATAAATATTATTTAAAAATTAATTTTTAATAATTAATTGAAAACAATCATTACGTGAATAATGTCCACATACATCAAAATCCATTTTTCCTTTAATGCATTCATCAGTATCAATTTCAGCAATAAGAATTCCTTCTTGTCCATATAATGGTCCATCAAGAATTTTTCCAAATGGATCAATAATAACACTTCCACCATTTGTTAAAATACTTTCAGGATTCGAATATTCTTCTGGTAATTTATGTTCTTTAGGCATATTTTTAGTTTTAACAAATTGATTAGCACTAAGTACATATGTTCGTCCTTCAATAGCAATATGTTGCATTGTAGGAATCCATGTATCTCTTCCATCTGCAGTTGGTGCTAAATATAATTGAATATTTCCTGTATAAACATGATATCTTAATAAAGGCATATAATTTTCCCAACAAATTAATGCAGACATTGATATATCTTTATTAAATTGTATTATTTTAACATCTTTAACATGACCTTGACCCCATATTAAACGTTCAATACCAGTTGGCATTAATTTTCTTCTTGAATGTATAAGACCATTTAATGGATGAATATAAATAACTGAACAATAAAGTGTTCCACCATCTTTTTCAATAATACCAATAACAAGATAAATATTTTCATTTCGAGATATTTCTTCAATTTTTTCAATTTCAGAAGATTTTTTATTATCATTTTGAATTGATATTGAATTATTATAATAATGAAGAAATTCTTTTCGACCTTCATCACTTCGACAACCAATTAATGAATCAAAATGTGTAAAACGTGGATAACCACCAATAAAACCTTCGGGAAATAATGCAAGTTGTGCACCTTTTGATGCTGCTTCTCGACTATATTTTTCTAAATGAATTAAAGTTTTTTCAAAATCAAATTCTTGACAAGCACATTGACATACAGCAACCTTTAATTTAACCATTTTTATTAAAATAATCTACAAGAGAAAAAAAAACAAAATAATCAAATATATTTTATATATACATATGATAACAAAATCTGTTAAAAAAACTACCTTCACATATCATTTTTTTGATAACTCATTTACTTATCTTTAAATATTTTACTTATTCTATATATATGATAGTATTTAAAAAAAAACTTGCATAACTTGTTATACAAATATATTGATAATCTATAATGAGTTGTATATATTACCATAATTTAACTCATTCATCTTTAAAAGTGGTGACTAGATAGTGATTACCATTACTGAGCATTCGAAAAAACGTATTTTCTTTATAGTAGTAAAATCAACAAAACATAAACCATTTATAGGCTTTTCTCTTTTTCGCTCAATCCATACTAAATTCATCAGCTAACTGCGTACATTATTAATCATAACTAATCTCTTTGAATACAGAGACGTCTATTGTAACCTAATGACTTTTATTTCACCGATAGCCTGTTTGCTTATGAGTTTTACAAGTGAGAAACACAAAAAACTTTATGATTCTATTAATTGGATTTTTATTTATCTGAGCTACCTTTCATATTAACTAGAAAAAGTATTACTTTCGATTGAACTATTATAATTTTGCTTTTTGTATGAAATGTTAGTAGGTGGAAGTTCAACTAAGTTTTTTTTTTTGCTTTGATATTTTCATATGAGTGGATAGAGCTTGTCGCAATCTACAGAATATGTTCATTGAAAAGTTTTTAAAATTTTTTTTTGATGCAGATTTTATAGAAAAGTACTTTGGTAGGCTGAAATAACTAAAGAAAAATCCCTCTTCTTCCTTCTTTTTTTTAAGAAATACAATGTTTGTAGCAGAAATGAAGGAGCTTGCCGAGATATGTTGACAAATCGTTGTAAAAATCTGTCATGCGTGTGCTAGATTGATCTCTTGGAATGGCTAGAATGCATGTTTGTTCGAGGTAGTGACGACATGTTGTATTTACTACGTTTTTATACATTAAATAGCAATAAATTAATTCTGGTTCAAATTTTTGGATGTTATTTAATTGTTTTGATAAAAATTTTCTGTATTTTTCTTCTAATGTAGGCAGATGAACCGTATTTTGTAAATCATCGGATGGATATTGAAATAAATAATAAATAATTCGTTTAATTTGTCTTTTTGTGTTTTCAACGTAAGACAATATAGTAATGGCATCCCATATAAATACGGCTGAATGTATGTATTAAAGACTCGTACAAAATATCTATTAAATGATATAAGTAATGTTTTTATTCAAGGAGAAGTTGAGTTTATTATCTAATTGATATTTTATTCAATGGAAGTAAAGAGAATATTGTTCTTTCGACAATCAAGATAAATAATAATTTAATTGTAAATGGAATGATATTTAGATGAATAATGTACCGAGGAAGAGAGAGATAAACATAACATTGGATAAAGTAATATGAAAACTGAATCTGATAAGATAATAGAGAATAAATGAATATTTACAACTTAATATGTGTTTTAATAGATTTATTAACACTTAAAGATTTCTTTTCTTCTTCTAACTGAAATAATTTTTCGGACATTATGATCAGATTCTAGTGGAACTATTTATTCAATTTGAGATAAGACTTTAAAAAAAAAATTTGTATATGATCCATTTATCAACATATGTATAAGAGATGTGTTGTACTAATTATTATTTACAAAAAATATATAAATGTATACAAAAAAAAAATTTTCTCTTTTAATATCGATAAACGTGTGTCATGCTACGTTTTGTGTTGTATCCACTTCTGATTGATTTTTTTGTTCATTAGACGATGTTGATGAAGGTACACGACAAAATAAAAGTGCAACAATAATACCTAAACTACTAAGACCAATTCCAGCATATAATCCACCTCGATAACCTTCTAATTGAGTTTTTCCTCTTTTTAATAATTCACTTTTAATTGTTCCTGCAATACCTAATCCAAGAGAAATTGACCAATTAATAACTCCACTTACCATACTTGCTGCTACACCTTGTTGTTCTTTTGGAATCGTATTACTTACGATAAGTGTTGCAGCTGGAAGGCTAACATCCATTCCAAATGGTGCTACTAATGTTGATACAAATGCTTGTGCCCAATATGTTTGATGCGCAGGTATTGTACCAATAAGAATATTTGCAAGATAGAAAAAAAACATAGAACCCATAAGAAGATAATGAGACGGTATACGTTTCTTATAAATGAGAAACACATAGTGCTGCTGTAAGACCAGTAAGAACAATTGGTGATATCATAGCTGTTGTTAATAATGGAGTCGCATCACGAATAACTTCAAGAAATTGAACAAAATAAAAACTATATATACCATAACTTGACCAACTTAAAGCAAGACATGTAAGAACTCCTGGAAAACTTTTTACTGACCACATAGATAATGGCATAATTGGTTCTTTGGTTTTTCTTTCAATAATAATAAAAAGACCTATTAATAAAATACTGATAATTAATAAAACATATACATATGGTTTATTCCATCCAGAACTTGGTCCTTCATTCCAACAAAAAATAAAAAGAATAAGAGCTGATAATCCAATAATTGAACCAAGTATATCAATTTCACCTGTTGGTTGAGCAACTGATGATACTTCTTTAGGTATAATAAAATAAGATAAAATAGCAAGAAAAGCACAAAAAATAGCCAGTACCCATTGCCCCCAAGGCCACCATGATAATTGAGTAAATATACTTGCAAATAAAGCACCTACAACAAATCTAGAAGGATCTGCTGCTCCAAATATTGAAAAAACAAATGATTTCCGCTTTCCGGTTTATATGTTCTACCAAGTATAGTAACTGTATTAGATAATATTGAAAATATAATGAATCCAATTATAAGTAATAATTTTTGTTCATATATATCACCTAATCGTCCTGTAACTATTATGAAAATATCAAAAGTTAAAGAATAAGATGATATTGTCCAAGGTAATTTGCCAGAATCATTAATACCAATATCAGAACCGATTATATTGAGTGGAACAAGGACATTTTCAATTGCAACTTGAGAAAGTAATTGACCACAACAAATAATACTGACATAGATAATTTCATGAGCAAAATTACGAAAACATGATGGTCTTTCTTCATAATACATTTTTATATTTGTACTACTTCAACAAAATATATAAATAATATAAATTTATACTTAATCGTCAATTAAATGCACTCATTGCCTTATACAGCTTTCGTCTGTACTATATTGGCAATCATCTCAATGCCATTAACCACGTGTGGTAAGTCATGCAGTACACTTATATAACCAAGATTTCTATTAATGTAACAAAAAAAATGCTTTGCCGTTATTAAATATTTAAAAATACATTTAGTTCATTCCTTCGTATCTATTTTTGAAATTGATTACATACTAAATGAAAACATTTTATTTCATATATAGTCGTAAAACTAACTAATTATAGTTCTACTACGTTATTTAGATAAAAACTAACGCTTTTTTTTAAAGATAAATACGAATTCTCATATCTTCATTAATCAATATTGAAAAAAAAAGAAAAATCACCATTATAAGAATCATTTAATAGAAATTATATTCAATGAATTTATATATTTATTATACTCTCTGTATTTATAGAACATTCTGCTTGTTTTCTTTCTTTCTCTTATTTTACATGAAAAAAAAAAGATATTATTTGATTTAATTGTATCATTTTGATTATTAATAAAACTATGAAACTAATTTCGAATTAATCCAAAATTTCCAATTTAATAAAACACTATAATCTTGTTTTTCAATATTTTCAAAATGTTGAAGTGTTCGTTTTCCTTGTATATATTCACATTTAACACAAAAACATTTTTCACTTGGATAAATACTACCAAATAATTGATCCCAAATTTTAAAAAAGAAACCTGTATGATAAGGACGATTTTTTGTAGATACAGCATGATGTAAATAATGTTGAAATGATGTATTCAATATTGGATGATGTGCATCTGGATATGAAAATTCAAAACCCCAATGAAGATAAACACCATAACCATAGAAAAATACAGCAAACTATAATAATAAACGAATATTTTTTATAAAATTTTTAACTAAAAAAAAATTACCTGAAGAAAAAGTAAATCGATATTAATAGGTATAAGTAATGGTAAAATAATTAATGGTGATGCTCCAACAATTTGATCAATATAATCTTCTGCAATAACAGCAAAAGGTGTTGGATTATAAAATTGATGATGAGATTTATGTACCTTCCAAAAAGCATCTATAGTATGACCCATTCTATGATAACAAAATTCAAAAAAATCTACTAATAACCAACTAATAAAGAAACTAATTATTAAATATTTCCAACCATATTGATCAAGACCACAATAACCTTTTATTTTTTGTTTAGACATTAAATATAATGTCATTGATGGACAAAATGTTCCAGAAAATATTCCTTTTAACATTAAAATAATTTCCATACGAACATTTTCAGCTGATGGATATTTTGGATTAGATTTTTTTAACCATTTTTCATATGTTATTTTTACATAAGAATAATAAAATAATAATGATGAAAATATCATCAATACAATAAATGTAATAATACTAAGAATAAACCATGTGAAAAAAAAATTATTACTTAATGATGAACTTATTTCACACAACATGTTTCACTCACGCTTCTACAAAAAATAATCAGACCACGTTTTTCTTTTTTCTTACTGTTTTATCAACATAACGATCGATAAGAACAGAAAAGTAATACTTTTTCTTTTTTTTCTCTTTCTTTATAATAAATAAGACAATGAAGTATCTAATCAAGTAGAAATAAAAATAAAATAGAAACAAGAAGATATTATGTATGTGAACTTATTTTAAGACTTAATTCATCATAAATAATAAAGTTTTATTTAAAAAAATAAAATCTACCGAAAGATGCAGCATGAAAAGCTCTATAATTTATATGAAACAGATAATTTTACAGTTGTATTCTTTTGTGTTCAAAAATCGGCAAAGTTCTATGCGATCAAATTTCGACACTACGAAAACAACGTGCTTTTTTACAAGGAATAAATCCATTTTTTTATTATATATGCAATTTTTGTTTGAAAAAAAACAAAATTCGTTGGTCTACGTCCGCAATGTCGGAAATGAATTACCCATAATATTGTTTATTGTACATTGTAGAGCTTTCTACATCGCATCGTTTGATATATATTTTTTTTTAAATAAAACATTTGTACGAATCAAAATATGAAATGCAAAATTTTTCTCATTTATTATAAGTCACCCATTATGTAGTGTATAGAACATACTTAAGTATATCGAAAAGAGGTCATTTTTGTATAAGATTCTGTACATCATTCTACATAATCCTAAATTAATTGTTTCAGAACTTTGTAATACTAGCTCTATGCTTTAAAATTACACGAGTTTGATATTGGTTGACTTCATTTCGTGGAAGATCGAATTTTGTCAAATCCATGATTTTGATGAAAATCGTTGCTGACAGTTGGAGAGCAGTAGTATTTAGTGCAAAAACAGAAGCTCATAGATCGCCTATGAGCGATAGAAATCTCGTTCACAAGATAGAAGAGGTATCTATGACCTATGAAATCTCACTAAAACACTTAATACGATCAAGAGTGATTTTAAGTGTGTCGATATGTAGAGCACCTTTAGTAGTATGTACCCACAAAATTTCAGGCCTAAAAACCTTATTGTTGAAAAATGGTGAAATATACGGTGCACAGGTACTGCATTCGTCATACGTAGTTTTGATAAGCATATTCATTTCTCATTTAGGACTAAATACTGGCAAAATATCATTGAAATTTGAGACATTGATTATGAACTTTCAACAATCATAGATTGCTATGAAAAATGTACAAAACAATATGTATTATATCATCAGAATATCATTTTTGTTTATAAATTAGATAACTATTTTCTATTGCATAAATATAATTCTTTCAAAAAGAGACTTTTTTCTAATGAAATACTAGAATATTCATTGATAAAAATTAATTTAATTAGTTATTTTCTAAACATATATCTAATTAATATAATATGTTATTATTTATAACAATATAAAATATTATAATAATAAATAATAATTTGTTCTCTAGATAATTAATATAAAATTTTGAAAAAAATAAAAATTTAAAGTTCAGCAATAATTCCAATTTGAATTGTATTTTTAGCATTAATTCTTATATTAATTGTTTCAGTTGGTACAAGACTTTTTTGTATAGAATATAAATAAAGTGGCCATCTACTCATCCATGTTTTCCAACCTTTTTTTGATATAACTATTATTTGATTTGGAATAAAAAATGTTATTTTTTTATCTGTATCAGGTATTGGTAATTGATAAAGTTCTTTAGCTAAAAGAAGAATATCTTCATAAACAGAATTTTTTCTTGTTTCAGCATAACCAAATGTTGCTGTTATATGATAAATATTTCCATATAATTTAATTAATAAACGTTTTTGACGATCAATAATAGGTATACGTGCATATTGAATACGAAGAAATATAATCATTTGTGGTACACTACGAAGTAATCGAATATAATTTTCAAAAACATGAGGTGTTTGACGATAATTATGTGTTAAAAATATTCCAACACCTGGTGTTACACTTATTGATGTTTGTTCTTCCATACGATTTAATTCAATTTGACTTGAAACCGATGATAATGGAACATTTGTTAAAACATTAAAACGATTTCGAATTGAATTTATTTCAGGATAATTATCAACAATATCTTCATCATTATCAGAATCAGATGTACCTAATTAATATTTTGTTTTTTGTTTTTTGTAAATAAAATAAAATAATTTACTTTGTATATCAAAACGTTGATTATCAACAAGAAATATTGATTTTTGACGTTGTGATGTTAAACCAAATCTCATTGGAAGTTCATTAAGTGCAGCTGTTGTTGATTGAACACGTAAATAAATTTTTAAACGTTTTTGTCCATAATACCATGAAAAACCAATTACAAAAAATATTAATGCAATTAATATTGCAATCCATGCACCTTTTTTTTTTTAAATTAATTTAATACAAGAAAAAAAAAAATCCTATTAAACATTATATATTACCTTCAATAAATTTTATAGCATTAGCTGCCCAAAATAAACAATCAATTATTAAAAATAAACCAAATAAAATAACAAAAATTAAAGATTTATTCCATACAGATCGTATAACCATCATAAATAAAACAGTTGTTATAACACTAACACTACAAACAGTTAAACCATATGCATTTGTTAAACGTGATGAACTTTGAAAATAAACTGTTACAAATAATGTTAAAATCATTAATATCCAATTTATTGTCTTGTAAAAAAAAACAATAAAAAAAAACTTTTTTTTTGTTAATTAAAATTCATATATAAACTAACCGGTACATAGATTTGTCCAATAACTTTTTTACTTGTATGATGAACACAAAGTGGAGCACAAAAACCTAATGAACCAGCTTGACTTAATAGTGAAAAACAACCTGTTATTATTGCTTGTGATGCTATTACTATATATTTAAGAAAAATAATATATTTATTATTAGGTTTTTAATTAAAATTTTTGCAATTACTTGTTGCAATTGTTGCCAATATAACCATTGGCCAATGTGCCCATCGAGGAACAGAACGATAAAAACTATTTTTATATTAAGAAAATAAATATTTAGGATATATAAAAAATAATGACCAATGGCATCGTAATTTCAAATAGACGATTTAAGAAAACTTTCTTTTTTTTCTGTGCAATCATAGAGAAAACGATACTCTATTTTTAAGTTTGACCAAAAGTTTTCAGAGTATTAAATAAAAAGATGCTACATGAGCTAATCATATTTCATTTGTTTTAAAAATCTAGCGAAATTTTGTTGAATCATATCACTTGCAATCTAGTATTATTAGTAATGGAATATGGATTTATTTTATATAGGTCAATCATAAGTTATCGGATCCTAGCTGGCTGATTAAAGATGAATCCTCAAGGACTACCATTACATTCGCTCGGCTTGATAGTATGTGATTTTTGACTAACTAATTCTACCGAACGTAATTTAACTAATTAAATAAATGAAATATGACTATAGCTCAGAATCTCTAGTATGATTCTCTTACAATCTTTTTTTTTTATTTATTAAAAAAAGAAAATAACCTTTGAGTCTTCTCTACAAAATTAATATGCTCGAAATAAAATCAATTAAAAACATACGGATTTTCAACAGATTCTGGATGATAAATAATTAGAGCACCTTGACCCAAATAATTTGTTATTACAGAAGGAAAAACAACAAAAAACCAACTTATTCGAACAGGCCATAAACCAAAATGTCCTTTTATTTTAAAATTCTTTTATTTAATTAAATAAAATAAATAATAATTTTACCTAAATCTGCAAATAATGCTTCACATCCCGTTACTGATAAAAATACTCCTCCTTATATAAATAAATTTTATTTATAAAAAAAAGAAAATCAAAATAAAACAATTTCTTTTACCTATATGATAAAATCCTTGACGTTTTTCTCTAATTAAATAAATAATTGCTTGATAAGGATTAAATGCTTTTAATATACTTGGTTTTAAACGGATTCTCCAAATTCCAATTGAAAATAATGAACCAAACCATATTAACATTATTGGTGCAAATGTATTACCTTTACAAAATAAAAAAATATATATATTTTAATTATTTATATAGAATAGAAAAAAAGTATTTTAACCTATTTTTGATGTACCCCATTGTTGTCCAATAAATAAACAACATATAATAATAACAGTTATTGGTACAATCCATTTATGTAAATTAGGAGCATTTAATGCTAAACCTTCAACAGCTGATAAAACTGATACAGCTGGAGTTAATGCTCCATCACCTTAAGTAAAATTTTTTAAATTCTAATTAATTAAATATCTTCTTTTACCAATTAATAATGATGCAGCTAATATTGAAACAATATTAACAATAGCTTTAGATCTTCTTTTTAAATGACTTGATTTTCCAGTTAATAATGCACAAAGTGCAAATGTTCCACCTTGAATATAAACAGAAAAAAAAAAAAAGAACAAGATATATTTTCAAATGAAAACAAAAAAATAAAAATAAAAACCTTCTCCTTTATTATCAGCTTTAAGAATAAATATTGAATATTTTATTGATACAACAAGTATTAAACTCCATATAATAAGACTAACAGCTCCAATACATTGAAATTCATTTGGAGGTTTTTTTTTATTATGAAATATTGTTTCAAGGACATATAATGGACTTGTACCACTATGAAATAATTATATTTATTTATTTTTATTAATATAATAATTAACTTACATATCACCAAATATAATTCCTAATGAATGAAGTGTTAATGATATTAACATAAATGGAGAATTTTTTTTCGTTTCAATTTCATTATTTATTTCATTTTCATTTTTATTATTTAATGAAGATTTTTTAACACTTACAGATTCTTGAATATTTTCATCAATTGTTGATGATGGATTATCGATACCATTCATTTTTTTTTTTTATTACGAATATTTCTTTGTCTAGCTTTCTATTGAATAAATAAAAATATTTGAAATTATATTCGTGTTTTTTTTGTTATTATCAAATTGACACGAATTCAATTTAATAGAAAGTTCTTTTTGTCCTTTTTTAATATCAAAGAAAAAATTAAATAATAATATCAACTATCATTTTCATGACATTTTAAAATAATTAGATTTCATCATGCATCATATAACATTTTATTTATATGAAAATTTAATAGAAATTTTTGTTTAGATTTTTTTATTGATATATATTATTATCTAAAGTTTCAGGAAAAAATTTTAATGTGAACTATGGATACAACTTTTTTGTAAACGTAATATTTAATTTATATATGTTGAAAAAAAAACAAATTGGTTTTATTTAAAATCTATTCAATCAATACATTTTCATCCGATAATTTATATTCTACACTGATAAATTCCATTTATAGTTGTCGAAATTGCTGTTTAGTAATTTATTTAGTAAAATATTTTATAGAACCGCTGAGTAAGACAAATTATCATACCATTATTGTTGGTCTTATCCTTTAACACAAATAGGTTCGCTGTAAATTTTTTTATAAAAAAATTAAAATGATCTTTCAGAAATTTGAACAATGAAATTTCGAATTATTCTGGTAAACTTCTATATACTTCATACCATATAGTTTTTGTTTTCTCATACACACACATTCTCTCATAACTATTGGTTATATGAATAAAAATTTATAGTTATTAAAAGTCTTTGGTACAAATTAAATTTTAACACAACTCCTCATAAGTTTTGATTTAAAGTGGAGTGATTGCAGTAGCATCCTAAACTGGTTAGATATGTACCATTTTCAAACTCTGTCTTCGACTTTATTTTCGTCGAAAAACTTGTTCCTCGTCCCTCTCAGAGATGAGTAAAAGAAATGATTTTCAATAAAACAGGGTTTTGTTTGTAAAAGTATTTATTATTTCGACTTCTAATATAATTTTACAGCCTGAGAATGTGTTTCTAACAGTTGAAACAACTTTTTAATGAAATTCATGTTTTTATCCATCCCTGAGAGGGACAAGAGACAAATCTTTGACGAAAAAATGTCAAAGACAGAGCGTGAAAATGGTACATATCTAACCAGTTCTGAATGCTGCTGATTCAGAATATCGTATTTGTCTTTATTCAAACCCTACTTTTTATAACCAAAAACTATGAAATATATGTCAAAATTGATCAAAATCACGTATTGGAACCAGTATTCACTAAATTTCTCTAAGTGGCCAGCATTTTTTTCCTTGATATTTTTATACCTTTTTGCAGCGCTTGAAAAATTCTATCGAATAATATGAAAACTAACTTGGTTAACAAACTCAACAGTGAATCGTGATACACGATTTCAGTAGACTATACTCGTCATGAGGATATAGGCAAAAGCAATATGTTGTACGCGAAGTGACATCGATGCGTAGTTTTCTTGAATGTTTTTATATCATTTTGTAGCACTTCCAAGTGCTATCGAATCATATTAAAATCAATCTGATCAGTGTCTGACATGGGTCACCTTTTTTTGTGACCCTACCCGATCCAAGGCCGGGAAAATTCAATTCAAACCGAGCTTATCGTAACCCGATCCACCCTGACCTGAGGTAAAGGATAATTTTTAGCCTATAAAAGTGAATTTTTCAGGGGGAAAAGCGAACTTCTGTACTTCAAAAATACAGAAGTACAGAGCAGTCCCAAGAAGCACGAAAGAAGTTTGCCATTTCTCTTTTGATTTATACTCACAAACAGAACACGTGTTCTGTTTTTGAGAACACATTTTTCAGTGTCTTTCAATAACAGAACAAAAATGTTCTGTTTGTAGAACAGAACTAAAAAGGCGTACGAAGAAGTACGAGAAGTATGAAGAAGTACGGAGAAGTATGAGAAGCACAAAAAAGTACGGAGAAGTACAGAAGTCCGCTTTTTCCTTCTTGATTTTTTTCGGTCATTGAGAATCTTTTGAGTAAATCAATACATATTCTCTCGATATTCGAAATAAAGAAATAATTATCTCCTCCATAGTTGCTTCTTTTCTTATGTGACGTTCGGAATTTTTAGAACTTTTGTGATCCGATCCGACCCGATCCGACCCGCCTCCAGTCGAGCACTGAATCTGATTAACGTCAGATTAACAGATGAAAATAGATGCTTACCATTTGCAGTTGGGCATCGTATACACATGGAAATCTTTGACTACTACAGACGACCTGGGTACAGTCCAGACAACTGCAATCGATTTAATGCTACTAGTAAACCATTTCAATACCCTACATGATAGTTTTATATAAAAGAAATTGAATTTCTCGAGTAGACGTATTTCATCGCTTATCGACTCCCCTCCTTTAGAAAATTCGACATATGCGAGATTTTATAACTCTTCTTATTTATTCCTAATAAATCCGATTTTCAGCATGCTTTCATTTAATATAAAGTTTATAATCTACTCTATTTGAAACTATACCGATGCTTCCTTGGTAAAATATTATTTCCAATCTTATAAATGATGATGATGAAAGAATAAAGTTTATTATTAAGTTTTATCTATTACATTTATTGCCTAAAGCTATTAATAAAACTCATTGATAATATTCTATTGTACTAGAAAGAAGATTGTTATATACTTTCACCATTTTTTTAGCTGAATAAATAATTTATATTTTACTTCAGACTGACACAGAGTCAAAGATCTTCATTCAATTGAAAAATAACTTATCAACTTTTAGTTTAAAATAATGCTTCATTTATTTTATTTCTATAAACAATCTCAAATAAAAAAAAATTATTTAAAATTTACAAACATTCATTTTAATTATTAAATTTTAAAAAAACAATAGTTCGTTTTTAATATACATACGTAAAATAATGAATAATAATAAAACTAAGAAATAGTACAATATCTATTTGATCTTTGTTTGCAAGAATAAAATTGTTGTAGGACTCTATGCATTGGATCAAGATAATATTCGTTTAACCATATTTGATTGAAAGTAAAAATTCTGTGTATTTGATATGTATTTCGTTCAATAATCAATGATGAAGCAACGCTTAATTGAAAATCTATCTGATTAATTTCATGAAATTCTTGTTTCATATTATAAGATAATTCTTCATTTGGAAAAAAAATCTTTCCAATAAATAAATCCGGACTGAGATAAAGGGCTAAGAAAAAAATAAATTGATAATCCTCATTAGATAATGATGAAAAATTTGAATAATCTATATATAGATGCATATCATGGTCATTATTATTATAATCAATACAATGACAAACACAATATAAATAATACATTATTTTACTGATATCATTAGATGGAATATTCATTTCGTCATTTTCATTAGCAATTTTAATTTGTTTTTTTGTTTTACGTTTCATTTTATTTGAAAATCTTCTCTAAAAAAAGATTTTTTTTTTTAAATAAATTTTATTACTTTAAATTGAAATATATTTTATAATTAACATACTTTTATTCTATTTAAGAGCGATATATTTAGATTCATATTAAAAGTATATTTATGACTCTTATATTAAAAAAAAGTATAAACTGAAATGTATTAAGTTGTTCTGAATATATACCAGCATACATTACTCATTCCTCTTCCTTTTTTTCTTTTGTATTTTTCTTCCAACTTATAAAGTAAGTCTCGTTCTTCGATTAAACTGTTAGATTATTGACACATTAAATCAATAAATACGAAAACATCAAACATTACATATTATCCGGTAGACGTACTTGCAATGTGTTGCATATTATGTATCTAGAATACATTTTCAACAAGCTATGTTAGTTTGAAAATCAATATATCTGTTATTGATTAACATCATGCTTATATACATTATCAACTTACCAGACTTGCAAATTAATTCATATGAATTTCTTTTTAAAACTTATTATTATAGAGTTTAGCTTGTTCTTCAATCTTGTATATTTGATAATTCTTATTAATGCTTTTATCTTACTCAGAACTGATCACTTTCACAAGCTTCGAACAGCTTTTGGTTTTTTTTAATAACATATCAGTGTATTTGATGGTGTGCCTAGAGGCACAGTCAGCTGATTGCATAACTTTCAGAAATTTTGCATTACCTAAGGCATACAAAAAGTAGTGAGAGTGCCATTTTTAATACTGTATAATTAAGTTAAAGAAACTTTCTTTCTATACAGTCGTCAAGAGAAAAGAATGTGAACATTTTTGCTATGTTATTTGATCATACATCAACTAACATCATAACGGTAGACTTTTGATAATATCTGTTTCGTTAGGATATGTGCTTGTTACATTATAAAAACAAAATATTCCACGAGATGTATCATGAAAAGCTGTACAATTTCTAAAGGATCATTTATTCTGTACTTGCAATTTTTGGTGTCAAATCAGACAAAGTTCTGAGCTATCCAATTTTGACGTTGCAAAAAACGACATTGTATTTTAGTGAAAGATTCATTGGATTTTTCCTATCTCATCCTTTTTATTAACTAACATGTTCTATTTAAAAGAACAAAATACACTACAAGATGCAGTGTGAAAAGTTCTATAATTTACACAAAACAATTATGAAAAGGATGAGAGAGGAAAAACCGAATGCATCTTTTACTAAAATACAATCTCGTTTTTGCAAAGTCGAAATTTGGTAGCTCAGAACTTTATCTGATTTGACACCAAAAAGTGTAAGTATAGAATAAATGATCCTTTAGAAATTGTACAGCTTTTCATGATATATCTCGTGGGATATTTTGTTTTTATAATACAACAAGCACACATCCTAACGAAACAGATCTTATCAAAAGTTTACTATTATGATATTAGCTAATGTATGATCAAATAGCATAGAAAAATCTTCGCATTCTTTTTTCTTGAAGACTATAGAAAGAAAGTTTCTTTAACTTTATTATACGGTATTAAAGTGTCACTCTCACTGCTTTTTGTGTGCCCTAAGTATCACAGAGCGAATAATAGAGTTGTACTTACATACTCAGATTGTAGTATGAGTATGATTGATGAATACTCAAAACATATGAATGCTCGCAGCAATGTTTCTCACCTATATGTGTCCTTACTAGAGAGTATATTCTATATTTGTTTTTTACTTTATTTATTTCTAAATTTATTTTCTAAAGAAAACTAATAAACGACTTTGAAATAAAGACGATTTGATTTTCTATTAATTTCTTAAACTTCTTTCTTTCAAAAATCTATTGTAATTGCAATACATTTAGATTACGTGACATTATTCGTATGCATTCAATCTGTGATGGACAAATAATAGTAGAACTTTCAGATTAATATTATGACATTTTTATGATATATTCATCAAATAAAAATTAACGATAGATTATTTAAGAAGCTGTATATCTTTGTGAGTTTTTATCTTGATTTTTTTAATACCGAGAAAATGTATTGTATATAGAATTTGACAGATTCATTTTTATAAATGTATGAAAAAGTAAACATTTCTTCTCTAGCATATTTTTTTCATACAAGACAATGAATTTATAAGACCTTTGCTTTATACATATATAAATATAATTTCATAATTTATATTCATTGATTTATCCCTTAATTGATAGAGAATATCTGGCTATAATACTTGTCATATACACAAATACTATTTTCTTAAAGAGCCGATAGAAACTATTAATTGAAATCTTGTAACATAAACATATTTTTCATGTAAATCTTCATTAAATATTTAAATTCATTTTGTTTTGTTTGATATTATTTTGAATAAAATTAATGCACATTATTCATTCTATGAAATATAATTTTTATTTGTAACGTAGTATTTAATTTTCCACTAAATTATGAATATTTTTTAATTAAAATAAATATGAAATCTATTTTTTTTTGTACTATTCTTTTTAGATTTTATTATTTAATTTTCACATTATACGCAAATATCGGTTTATACTATTAACTTTTAATTACAACGAATGATCGAAAGAGGTTCAAATATTCTCTAAATCAATATTCTTTTCAAAATCATTTTCTCTTCAGGAAAAAAACTTACATTTATTGAAAATGATAGATGACTCTTTTCAAATTAATCTAACTCAACTTGTTAGATTGATCAAACCATCATAGAAATATTCATTTTTCTTTCGGTAAAATGTCTTTTGAGTTATGCAGTCATACTCAAGTGTATTGCAGAGACTACTTGCTGTAATGTCATCATTCGATATATAATCGAATTGTTCATTTTGCTCAAATTCAAGAACAAATGTTAGCAGGAAAAACTTGAATGTGTTACTACTACTTTTCATTCCATGATTGTTTCTTATGTATTGAGATTTAGTTATATTATTTATTATGCTTAACTTGTTGTAGAGTAATGACAAATATTTTTGATATGTAATAGCATTTGATAGTGAAATTTTCTTATATTACTATAAATTAATCGTCTTTTTGATAAATAAGTTGTTCTTACTCAACATTTCTGTCATTCTAGTAACTTACTTAATTTTATTGGATAGTCTCGAGAAAAATGAATTTATTTTAACATAGTCAATTTGCTTAAAATCAAAATCTGAGAGTCATAGCATGGTGTGTGCGAAAGATATTAGGATGACTCTATTGTGTAACCATTATTCGAGGCTTCATATATTCCTGCTAAAATATCTTTGCTCTTGAGTATTAACACTTTCTGATCAAATTCTATCTAGGATACTTCTTGTTTAGAATGGAAAACTTTATTTTTGCAAATTATCAGAAAAAATAAACAAGTTCGTTTTACGAATTTAGAAAATTTCATAGAAAAAGAACATCAGTGATACTATCTAAATTTGTAGAAAAAAAAACATGCATGAATAAGAATAGAGAATGTTTTTAAAAATTGTACTGAGTACTTTTTCAGTTAGTTGAGTTCATTTTGCGCAGAAACATGAAAAATATCCGTCGATTTATTAATAATTATCTTCAAAGAATGATTGCCTTGAAGTTGATCGATGAAAGAATAACATTCATCCGCCAATTTGAGACACATATTTCGTGTATATTCAATTAAGCCAAATCGATGCAACAATTCAACAGCCTCTCGTTTAAGATCAATATTGTCGGTGCACTGTTTGAGAATGCTACGAAGTCTAGTATCTTCTGGATGGGTGTGGAAAGCATGAATGATTGGAAATAAGAATTTGCCTTCACATAAATCTTCACAGTAAGACTTATTTCGAGCATATTCATCGGATATCAAATTACAATAATCATCATGAATATGGAAAAATAATAACTTTTTCTATCATAGTCAGAAATAATACACTTTCAAGAATATTTATGAACTTTGCATTACACAAAAAAACCTTCATGTTCTTGTCTTTTAAATAAAAACTGGATAATGGTATCCCGAAAGATGCTACCCAGTGGCACTTGCTCCCCGCATAGATGCGGGTGTAGGCGCAAGTTTGAGTGAGGGTGAGGGTGCAGGTGTGGATGGGGACGTAGGTGTGGGTGAGGGCGAGACATAGAATGAGTTTTGGTTTTGATTGGAGTTAGATCTGGGCCTGGAGAGAAAATGACGCTGGGGAGCAAGTGTCGCGGGAGCAAATGTCCGGGGAGCATCTTTCATGGATTCCTGGATAATATGTTAAGCTTGTTCAGCAATGGAATTATGTGTATTTCTTAAGTGGACATGAGTTTTGGAACATCCTGTATTATTTGACCATAATCTTTTAACAGTTGAACTAATCGCCTAATTACTTCTAGTAGAGCTTTCTATTACGTTACCTCAATTAATATCTATTGTTCTTAGTGCACTTGAATTTAAATTTTATGAGATTTGATAATTCTTCTCGATCAGAATAACAAATTATATCAAAGCTATGGCATAATACATGCTTGATTCGTATTCAGCAAGAAGAAAAATGACGCTATTAGCAACAATTTCATTTACAGTTAATATTGTCTGAGAATCTGTAGAATCCTGAGAACAAAAATAAAATCAATTTTTTTGAGTATATCTCTTTTTCTTCTTACTTCCGTTCTTGCATTGATTAAAAGCTGAAGAAGATCATATTGACTTTCACTGATCTTGTTCTCAACAAGACGATCTTGAACACTCGTCTGTATATTTTGAATGAGCCACGCTGAAATATTAGTGAATAAGTTAATCGATTATAGCATATTTTTACTTCTTTGTGTATATGATTTTATTGATAGAGAAATATTAAAATAATCTTTGGGAGAACTCTACTATATCATTTTTGGGCCCAAATAAATGTCAGTTAATTGTGGTTCACCATTGGAAATGAGAATGTGTAATTGAAACTGTTGAATGAATTAAAAAATATGAAGCTTTATAATCACTGCCAATGCTTAGATAAATTTAGCAGATTTTCTACCATACACATACCTTTCTCCTCATCTTAAGTCAATCTTTGTCAGTATTTTCGAATGTTTATTGTTATTTCATATATTCAAAAAAATATCAAAAAATCTATGTCGATGAATTTAGATGTTATTATTGCTGACACTGAATTCAGATCAGACTAATCAAATCTCTTCTACATGGTATTGATCAAGCAAAAGTACTTAGTAAGGAAAGTTATATTGTGACAGTTAAATTTCAATACAATAAGAGTGTAAATTATCTATTAGATAATTTTGAGTAAAGCATTGCGAACCTTCTTCCGATTATTTGATCATCTACTTCAATTGTTTATTCTTTTTATTATTGTTTTTTCTATTATGTCTTTATCTACTTTTGTCTAAATGGAAGACTCTAATTTTATTATTTTATCTCTTTTCGTTCAATTGAAAACTAATTATATTATCTAATAAGTACCACGATTCTTATTGAAAATAAGGGATGTTAGTGTATTCTACCTCCACTAATGAGAAAAAGCCTACGACTTATAAATTACTTTGGTACTGATACTTTGTACATAAGTAGATCCTGGTGAGACTAGAAAAAGTCCAACAGGAAAAGAGTTAATAGCCCTTCTTTCTACAATTATGGCCGTTTTATTGAAAGCTCAGGCTATATCTCGATATGTACATTAAAGTCAGTCGACAGACCGTATTTAGACTTCACCTTTCATCGACAGATAGATCTAATAGTACCTAGTATATTCTAAAAATTTCAACCTAATCAGACGTTCCTTTCACAAGATATCATATTTTCAAAAAGTACTCATATTTCACAAATGATTTGAAAAAGTCCTTTTTTTCTGAAAATGTAATATCTCTTGCAAGGAACATCTAATTAGGTTGAAATTCTTAGAATATGCTAGGTACCATTAGATCTATCTATAGATGAAAATTCAAGTCTAAATACGGTCTTTCGATCTTTGTGTTTATATCCAGATATAGCCTGAAATTTCAGTAAAACGACTATAACTGTGGAAAGAAGAGCTATTAACTCTTATCCTCTCGAACTTTTTCTAGTCTCACTAGGATCTGTTTATGCAACAAGTACCAGCTCAAAAGCGAGTTATAAATTGATGACTGTTCCTCGTCAGTTTTACAATGACTATTCGAAAGGAAACAAATCACTCATTAATATATTGGATTGCTGTTTATCTCTACGATTGCTCATTATTGGATGAAGGAATTTACTATATTAACCTAATCTATAATGTGATCTTTGTATTGAATTGGTCAATCCATCGAAATGTGTTTTATAAAGATCTATTCTATCGGTGTTGCGACGCGGTGCACCACATAAGACACTAGAGCCAGCCATTATGTTGCTGTTGTAATGATTTTCAGAAGATTCTATGATAGTCTCCTTCGTCACGGCGCTAAATCAGCAGTTATATTAGATTCATCAAGATTCTGACTGTTAAATATGTATACACTCATTCCGATGTAATTTGACAATGTTCTTAAAAAAGAAGCTATTGTTGCTGGATTTCAACTAAATGAAAAAAGTAATCGATGGAATCAAAATAGAAATATTGAGTTTTTGTTTTGTTCAGAAAATATTTCGAAAGATTAGAATAAAAAAGACACAAATTTAATATATAGATAACAAAGAAAATTTAGTTGATTTATTTTTATCTATCATTAAAATGCAATAGATTATTTATAATCATAAAATGTATTCAAATTTATGAGATCAAATAATATTTTATTAATATAAAAGAAAATTTTATATGGATAATATTTATGAATATTTCTTTCTAATTAATGAAATAATTTGTTATTAAACAATATCTTCTTTTGTTTTATTAGTTTTTTTTTCATGATGACGATGATGATGCTGACGGTGTGGTTGTTTTTTTAATTCAATATCTGTTTGTTTATTTGAACGATGACGATGTTGATGATGTTTACGTGGTTGTTCAATAGGCATAACAATAGTTTTTTTTGGTTTTCGAATTAATTTTATCAAATAAATCAAACCTCCAATAACTCCTAATGCAGCTGGAATTCCTAAACCAATTGAAAGACCAAGAACAGTAGTGAAACTATCTAAATAATAAATAAATTTATTTTAAATTATTTAATTTATATTTAAACAAAAATTAATTTACATAGTAAAGGAGACTTTTCTGTTGGTGGTGGTGCTGTTGTTGTTTTGTCGTCTATAATTTCAAATTAAAAATTTTTATAATAAATAAAAGTAAATATCCATTTTCTTATAACCTCGTGTAGTTGTTATATATGTATTATTTTCGATATATTGATTTTCTGTTGTTTGTATACTAATCATTTCTATTATAGTGTGACTTCCAGTAGTTAAATTCTCATTTTCATTGGTGACTAAATTAGAAGATGTATCAATACCAATGGAAGTACTGCTTTCCGTGGATCTATGATTATATAAATATGATACATTAAGAAAATTATTAATTAATTCTATTTTAATAAAACGAAAACATACTGTTCGGTATTGAGGATCGAATCGGTTGTAGCAGCACTTGGAAATGTGGTGTCCGAACTACTCGAGTCTAATGTTGTGTCATCAAATGACCTCATAAGAAACTGTAAAACATGATTAATAAAATAAAATAAACAGAAAAAAAAACTATACTAATTGATTATCATTTATAAATTCATCTGATGGAAGAATTGATTCTGGAAAAAAAAACAGAAATAATTGATAAAATGAAATAATTGTTTTATTTTAAATGTACCACAATTTCCTTCTGTAACACTTATTTGATCAAAAGCAACATAAACTGGTTGAGACGGATTTGACATATCAATACGAGATATTTCAAATATGATCTAAAAATAAAATTTTTTTTTATTTTTAATTATATTCAGAAAAAATAAAAATACATGATATGATGTAGAATTTTGTTTGAATGATTCTTGTGCTAAATGCCATCCGTTATAAGGTACATTATTAAATGTACCAATTAATTTTCGTTCACCTTCTTCATTAAGATAATGAGTTAATAAAATAATATTATCAGCTTTTGTTATATAATAATAAAAAGTTAAACAAATTGAATTTGGAAATGAATTTATTTTAGGTGTTATAAATACACGTTTTTCAATATTTTCAAGTAATAATATTTGATATTTGCCTAGAAATATTTTTAATAGAAATTTGAAATATTATAAATGAAAAATAAACAATAACCTTGTTGACATTCATCTTCAAATCCGTTTGTTGTTTGACATTTCATTGAATCTAATGATTTATAACAAAAATATAAATCATTTGAATTTGATTCCTTTTTATAAGGTATTTGACATTGATATCCATTCTTAGTTGGTTGAACTAAATATTTTTTTTATTTAACATTAATTTATTTAAATAATAATGATTTACATATAGAAGATACATCAGACCATGGTTGAATTGGTTTATCAGAAGATAATATTCCATTTCCTGAATTAACAATCAATTCTGTGCCATTATCAAATGGTCGTAGACGACATGATTCATTTTTATCCAATGTACATTGGAAAAAAATTTTATCACTTTGAATATTTTTCAAAGTGATTATTAGTATACAAATACCAACTTAAATTAAAAAAAAGAGATTTTTTTTAAACCAATTTCCAAATTAATTCGTTATAACTTACATATCGACATATATAGGTATACTTTACAAAGCAATTTCTAATAAAAATTTCGATATTAGTATAGTTTAAAAAAGAATATTTGCTTTTGGTGAAAGTTTGCAACTGATAACACTTCAGCTTATCTTACGAAGAACATCTGAATAACCTTAACAAATATGTAACCCTTCACGACCGGCTAACAGAAGATAGCAAGCAAAAAATCCTCCTTCTGTATATTCTTTCTCTTTTAGATGTTGAGGTTACCGAATTCCATCTTAGAGTTTAAAGAATTGTTATTGAGCCGAATACCAACATCTTGCCATTTGGCTACATCCGTCCATAAGGGTACAAAAAGTTGGAAAAATTAAATTATTCTTCCACGATGAGAGTCCAATAATATGGTATTCATTTTGGTTCAGACCATCAATGAAAGTATACTTTATTCATTTTCTCATCTCTTATAGTTTTAAGGTGAGATATATTCCAATAATACACAAAAACCTAACAAAATAATGCAAAGGATCCCGCCAAATTTCATGACTCATCGTGAGCCAAGATGCCATATATATGGTTTCGTAGAGCTTTTTGAGGTGCATCGATTAGTATAATAAGAGGGCTAGTTTCCATCATGTTATGATGTTCTAGAATTCTAACAGAGGTTATAGCACTTAATAGATATTATATGGCACTCACAGACATTATAGTTCTTAGTATATCTTAAAATAAGCCTATATAAATTCTTTCTTAAAACTCTTTTCAATAAAGTTACAGATGTTGTTCAATATTCTATATTCATTAATATTCATCGTTGCTGTTTTCCGGCATAACAACAAATTGGTATCAACAGGGACGGCGCGAGCGGGGGGGGGGGGTGTGACGGCACGGTGTGTCGTCACTTGTATTATTATCTTATATTGATTCTTCCTTCTCTTTTTCTTTATATCTTTGATTATGTTATTTTCTCTTCTCCCTTGATTGATCATTTTTGTGCGCATTATCGTCATGTAGTTACATTGTCAAGCGCCTTATTTTATCATTAGATTATTATTATCATTATAGAGAGTTGTATTATTGTGAGAGTAACAGTATTATTCTATTTGGTGTATGTGTTCTAGTTGTATACTACGCATATACGTATATTATCATAGTATATTCATTTGTTTCTCTCTCTTACACATTATTGGGAGAGGATTATTTTATTTTATTGATATTGATTTATCTGGCATTGGGTTTGCCGCTCATCGTTGGCATCTCAAGTGGCACTTCCTGGGTGAGCTCGAGTTTATAAATTTATCATTCAATAAAACAACCAAATTCTTTTGGCCAGAAATAATCAATAAAGATTTATTATTTTATTAAAAAAAAAAAATAAAAAAAAAAAACAAAAAAAAAATTTATTACCGTCAAATAAAACAGTATACTGTTTTTAACTTGTTCTCATTGTTGCTCTTGTCATACAGAAACATCAGATATGTCTACCGGTGATACTCCTACACAACATCCAGTTACTATTACTGATGATATTGATGATTCATCATCTTCATCCAAGTCATTATTTAATCGTCCATCTATTCCAATTATGTCATCAGTCTCAAAAGTTACGAATAATGAATGTGTAATTCAATCAAATCCTCATATTCATTCTCTTGAAGAGAAAGTAAAAGCTTTACAACAAGTTATACTAGATCTTTCCAATCAAGTTCATCAATTAAAATCAACAGGTAATTCGCCAATATACTCACCTAATACAAATTTTAGATCAAATTCTATTCATAATTATATAAATGATAATAATGTTCATGAACATCGTACTATAATTCCTTCACGTTCACCATTATGTACACCACAACTTAATCGTACCTGCCAATCTCAACCTACTCCAATACAATCATTCGATCATTTTCATTCATCAAATGATGTTGAACATTTTCGTAATTTCCAAGATGTCTTAACGAAAACTATTGCTGCACTTGAACGTCGTGATATTGAAAATCATCTTCTAAAAAAGGAAATCGATCAACTTCGTTCTACTCGATCATTACCCGGTCAAAATTCAGCTAATACATCAACTCCATCATTACACACTACACGACCATCATCACAACACTCACATACATCTGCATTTGTTCCAGTTGTTCCTGTTTTTCAACCTGGAATAGTTAATGTTCCTGCAAATACATCTACTACATCATTAATGCCGTTTACAATGTCGCTTACCAATACTTTACCTCGTTTTAGTGGTAAAGCAAATGAACTACCAACAAAATTCATTACTGAATTTGAACTACGCGCATCCGGTCTTTTTGGTTTTCATGATGAATATTTAATTCGTGCTGTTCAACAAGTTTTATCCGATACAGCTCTTACATGGTTTGTACAACAACAACAACAACAACAATTACCCATTAGTACATGGAATCAATTTAAACAACTATTTCTTCAACGTTTTCGTACTCCTGATAAAATCGAATCATTCCGTGGTCGATTACGTATTTTATGGCAAGGTGATACTGAACCAACTGCTGATTATTTTGAAAAACTTAAAGCATTAATATCTGAAATTGAACCTACAAATTCTACAGATTATCTTAAACGTAAATTCTTACAAAAATTACGTAAAGATATACGTGAAAGAATGCCAATTGGTCTCACATCTTCTTTATCCGATTTACTTCAAAAAGCTGTTGAAATTGAAACAAACATCATTCAGCAACAAATTGATGATAAACTTCGAGCCGTACAAAAGGAAGAGCAGAAAAATAAATATAATTCTACTACTGTTAACAATTTATACAACGTTTCTGCAACCAATTCATCACATTTATCATCAGCTTATTCACATGATCCTCATAATAATTATAATCATAATTATAATTATGATCAAAATGGAAATTCTTTCGGTAATAATAAATATTCACGTACATTTACTAATTCAACAGCATCTTCATTTCGACCATCTAATAATCAAAATGCATCTCATTTCAATCGACCTACTGTTAATCAGAATATTAAGCAACAATCTACAAATAATAATCGATGGTGTTCATTTTGCTCAAGTAGAAGTCATTCTTGGTTTCATTGTTATTCTAATCCAAATGGTCCTAAATATCAACCTGGTCGTTCTCCAGATGTACAAAATTCAGTTTATCCATCTCTATTGTCATCTAATTATTCTGAATCTGAACATTTAAAATTACCACAAAAATGATCAATCAAGGGAGAAGAGAAAATAACATAATCAAAGATATAAAGAAAAAGAGAAGGAAGAATCAATATAAGATAATAATACAAGTGACGACACACCGTGCCGTCACAGGGGGGATAGGGGGGTTACCTCCTCCTGCTTTTGAAAATTACGCTGGAGCTTTCTCCGATTTTACGATTTCGGAGAAAATTTTCTCCGATTTTCTCGATTTTCGGAGAATTTCCCCCCCCCTGCTTTCTCCTCTTCGCGCCGTCCCTGGGTATCAATGTAAAACTTTTCTGAAAAACTGCATATTATCAAGCTCTATATATTTCACAAATAATTTCTTTGGTTACAGTAAGACCCATTGCCATATTACCAATTTACCAACTAAAACGCCTATTTTTTTTTATTCAAAGGAGCTAATCTATAGACTATTTTTTAACAATATGAAATGTTTCTTTGTAAAAATTTTATTTATTGAGAATCATCACTAGGCTCCTGATAAATTAATGCGGAAGCTATCTTTGAGATTGGAAAAAAATTTTACTGTCCATATTAACTTATCAGGAATCTAATGATGATGCTCAATATATAAACATTTTACAAAGAAACATTTCATATTGTTAAAAAGTAGTCAATATATTGGCCTCGTTGAATAAAAAAAATAGGTCTTTTTAGTTGGTAAATTGGTAATATGGCAATGGACCTTGCTGTAATCAAAGTATTATTAGAATATATCTCACCTTAGGGTTATAAGAAATGGGAAAATCAGCAACGTGTACTTTGGTTTGAAAGTCTGGACCAAAACTAACACCAAATTCTTCGACTTTCATCGAGAAAAATAACTGACTTTTTCCAACTTTTCATAGGTTTACCGCGGGATGTTGTCAAATGGCAACATTCGGCCGTAAAGGGTTAAACAATTAAAACTCTATAAAAGAACAACCAATAAGGGTTTTATAAAAATCTCTATTTATTTATTACATTTTTTTATCATTCAATTATCAGTTCAAAAAGATTTTTTTTATAAGTAATATCGTCTTTTCAATAGTGAACTACTAATTCATAGAAAATTTGGACTACAATGATTATTTTCGAATGAAGTTTTTTACGATTCAAACAATATGCTTCATTCTCCTATAGATTACAGCCCAAGGAGCCAAATGCCGTATTTCATAAACATTCTTATCTAAGTTCTATCGAAAGATTTACTTTAAGGATAAATTTATACTTAATTGTTTGTGTAATAATGATACTACTTTTAACATCACGAATACAGAATTCAGAAGAATGATCCGATTCAATAAGCTAGATTGTCGCGTGATAAACGTACTCTTGTTAATTTAACTAAGTTACTTCAACTCGATACGAGTATTCCTCAATGAAAATTAATGTTGATTTTTAATTTGAAGTTTTCCCGGGTAATCTATTTAGATTAATAATGAAAAATTGCAAGGATGACAATGTGATGTAACAGACGAACTACTGAAAATATTTTGCATAAAATACTAGCAGCTGAATGTTTGTTTTCGTCTCATTTTTCTACATTTTGTTTTTTTTATTTGCCGCTATGTGTCACACGTAGGTACAATTATTTCTATGACGAGAAAAATGGAAGTTCAGTTTTCGAACAATTGAGTCCGAAATTTAAATTAGGATATCATCAGCGTTGACGTAATACTAATTGGTGATAGCAATGTTGGATTTATAATATCAATCTTGTTTTGTTGATCAAAAATTTAACATTACTTTACAGAATCAGATGCACGAAAGATCTATAGATGACGAGAGCTCTCTGCTCTGTAGCGTAATATTTTCTTTTACACAGTGGCATTAATTCAAAATAATAAAATAATTTGTAAAGTTGATCATTATTATCAATTTCTTGTTGTGACACATCATCAATTCTTATTTTGAACGGATCTACTGTTAAAATCAACATCGTATTCCGAACAAATGAAGTAGGAACAGATGTTTGTATGAGAATATTATAAATGGCTTTGATTGAGATGAGTAATAAATTAAATTGATGCAGTAATTGTAGTAAAGTTTTTGGTAGAAATTTTCTGTACTAGCTTAATTTATACTATAACTTGTGATAATATACGAGATTTTTTTATATCAGCAATGATAGTTTTTTTACTTCATATAGTTCATTATAATATATTAGTAAAACCAGTACTCCTTATGGAGAAAGTTTGAAATAAAATTTTACTCGATTAATGTCTATACTACTTATTTTAAATAATAAAGTTGGTTATGCTAATTTTGAAAACACGATGATATCATCTAAATAGCGCGATAAAAGTGACGACAAGATTTTAATATATTTTTAGCCATGTTTTGTGAGATGGAAAATGATTTTGAATGTCAAACATGATATTTTTAAATGCCATAGCCTGTATCATACAATAAATACTATTTTGCTTCATGAACTTTTAACCAGTACATTTTCTATTCAGTTATAGTGACGAGCCTTTTATTGTTATTGCGTTTAGTTTTCGATAGTCTACAACAAAACGATATATTAGTATTTTATGATCAATAAAATATCAGGTATACAAATCAAGAGAATGTCATTATTAAATAAAATCTGTATTCATTGTTACTTGAATCATATTATATATATAGCGGTGAAACTAGGGGTAGTCTAGGCAGAGCTGACGAGGAGACCGTCTCAGGTGTCCCCCTCCGATTTTCTTCATTTACGTGCCAATTGATAGAGGACATTGAACTGGTGAAAAACCTAAATGGATTTGTGCTGAGTCCTCTTTCTCCAAAAGTTATGAGGGTTTTACTAGATTTTCGACCTATGACAGCCGGATGCCAGAAAACTCAAAAAAACGAATTTTGACCTGAAATTTTACCTGTATATAGGCCTAACAACTCTTAGAATATCCTGAAAGTTTCAGCTAAAAAGAACATTCCTTACTCAAAATATTGAATTTCCAAAAAATAGTCGTTCGCCACAGACATATCACAAAAATCGGGTTTACTCGAAAACTCAATATCTCGAATAAGGAATGTTTTTTTTGGCTGAAACTTTCAGGATATTCTAAGAGTTATTAGGCCTATATACGGGTAAAATTTCAGGTCAAAATTCATCTTTTTGAGTCTTCTGGCGTCCTGCTGTCATAGGTCGAAAATCTAGTAAAACCCTCATAACTTTTGGAGAAAGAGGACTCAGCGCAAATCCATGTAGGCTTTTCATCAGCTCAATGTCCTCTATCGATTGGCACGTAAATGAAGGAAATCGGAGGGGGACACCTGGGACGGTGTCCTCGTGAGTTCTCCTTAGAAAATTTTGAAACTATTGTCAATGCATATGTCAGCTCCCCCCTAGAGGAGTCTTAAAAGAAATTGAGCTCCTCTAGAAATTTTCTGGTTCCGCTACTAATTATAGATTATAATTCTTCCTTATATTATATGCTTATACATTAAGTTTATAAACTGATAATCAATAAAGAATAGATTTCATTATGTGATGTACTACTATTGTTTCAATGCAATTTTATTGACTAATTTATGAAGACATCTAATAATAGAAAGGCTTACTGTATGAATCGTTCGGTAATAAATATGATTTATAATATAATTCGGTAGTTTCTATTTATTTAACTCAATAATGACTCATTACCACCATGATAAGAAAAATTACTAATAACTATTACGATTAAGTGCACAATAATGTTTACTCACCAACCCATTTGACTTTGATCCCAGCTAAAATATTTTAAAACAATTTTCAATTAGATGAAATTCTATAAACAAATTCTATTTCACGTTTGCATGAAATAATATCAGTTAAAAATGTGTTTGAATATTGAATACCCTGGTATTTCATCAATAGATGTCATTGTTTAGGACAAAGAGATGATTGGTATTTGCTTACAAAAGAGATGACTAACAAAAAGAAACATGGTTCTCTTTCTCTTTCTCAGTATCTTTTTTCTTTGTACTTATTCATTCTTATCAAACGACATTTATATTTATAATTATTTTAGATAGGGTACTTTATGAATCTGTCAATCAAAATAAGTATAAATATATAGCAGTTGTTCGAAGGAAGCAATAGTTCTTCACTTTAATCACAACTTGCACTGTTTGATTTGATTTACACACACAACACTGGGTAAGGGTGGCAATGCTGTGATTAAAGTGAAGAAGCACTCAAGTGTTTCTTAAGTACGTCTAAAAAAGACTTCAAATGTGATTAAAAAGTAAGGTCGTATATATAAAAAAAGTTTTCTTTTCAAAGTTCGATTTTTTGGGGAGTCATAGAAACAAGAAAAAAAAGCATATTTTTGTGGTTCTCATTCCAAAACAGCATATTTTGTTTCTGTTTATCGGAAAACCAAGGAGAAAAAGCATACGTCTCCGTATTTATCAGCACCTCTGTTCTCAGAATAGAACAGTTTTGTTTTGTTTGTGGGAAAAAAACAAGAAGAAAAAACATATCTCTTGTTATTTTTCTGTACTTCTTGGTACTTTCTGTTATTTCTCGGTACTTTTCCTAATTCATAATTTCGGAAGTATGTTTTTTTCTCTCTTCGATAGGAATTATGTTTATCATAAAAAATATCGATGACACATTAATTTATGTCGACACTATTTTCAATCATGATTTGTCAATTTTTTGTGTATGTTAATGTTTATTGATAGATATTCTCTTTAATTGATGTATTCTGTTCATCATAAACTTTGATGTTAAAAATCATGCATTGCAGATGATTCACTGGAAGTCGGTTTCAATGATGTATATGTCTGCATGATTGATATTTAGCAGACATTTGTTCATGATCTACTTCTAATTATTTTCAATGATATACACATTTCAATCAATAAATTAATTTCTATTAGATGTTTTTCATCAACTCTTATTCTTCAATGTTCTGATATTGATTAGAATAAAAAAAGAACATGTACAATAATCTTTGTTCATGTAATATGCCAGAAGATAATCATATCGGACAATCGTGGATTAAAGTAAGGGAATAATTTGAGTATTATGTAAGATTAAAAGCATTCTTTATTAAAATTATATTCTTTTGTAATTTAAAAATTTGTTGGGACATTTCATTGTTAGTTTTTGGAAAAAAATATTCTTGTTCTTTTTATTTAGACTGAACAAATCAATTAAGAGCTATTCTAAATTATAAATAAGACGAAAAAAATAGTAATTGAATGATTCGATGGTTAAAAACAAGTTCTATTTTTGGTAAATTATTTCAGATAATAAAAATGTCTAAAACAAGTTTAATTGATGATCATTATTTATCACCGGATAATTTATATGGAGAACTTTATCAGGAAGTACAATTAAAACATGTTTTTTCTGATACAAAAACATTTGTTGATTGTGTACCAAAACTACCACCAGAACAAGTGGTTGAACTTTATCAACAAAAGAAAAATTTACCCGATTTTGATCTATCAAAATTTGTTCAAGAATATTTTAATTTACCACATTCACCTGCAAAAAATTTTTCAAGT
>JAJEKB010021049.1:734285-786763 GCA_022393335.1 Macrotrachela quadricornifera
TTCAACCATGAATAAATATATACAACAAAAAACCCACATGAAAATTATTTAATTTTCTCCAGGTTTCGTTATACAATCATAAATAAAAAATATATTCATATATCTTCCTATTTACGCCATTTGTACAGTTTTCTATATAAATATAAATGATTAATCAAATGAAAGGTTATGAAGGTGCGAATTATTTTTATTAAAAATATATTCTCGAATGAAAAAAACAATCATTTATTTTTTGTTTTTATACATGTGTTTCATGACTTTTTTTGATAAAAACCAATTTATTGTAATCAATACACAAAAAACAAGGTTTTTGGATGAATAATTTGTTTTTTTTTTGTTAAATATTTTTATTTAAAAAAACATTTATATATTAAACAAATTAATATTTGATATATGCGAAAGTAATGAAATAAAGTATTTTTTTTTATTTTGTATATGAATATAGAATATAATTTTTAGTAAGAATGATTATTGTTTTTGAAAAGTTTTTCCACATTGAATAAAATTTTCAATGTGTATAAAACTCAATGGAATGCATTTAATTTTAAAATTCTTATTATGAATGACATCTCATAAGGTTATTCATTCGAATATAAGAACAATAAAATTAAGGTAGCACCATATAATATAATTCACTATTACATATAAAACTATCTCTTCGTATGAGACATCGACATTTCTTTAACAGATAATTTTCTTTTTGATAGGAATCATTAGAAAAACAATATAAAATCCATGGATTATGTGAAATTAAAACTTTTTTGTCGAATGTCGTTGTTATCCTTCGATTTTATTTAAAAGAAGCAGAGAATATGATTATATAATTACATTTTGAATAATATTTAGAAAAAGATTCATGTAGGATCGAATATTAAGTATATACGTATATATACATGTTTATATCGCTGGCCAGTTATTTCGATGAAATTTTGTTGTTAATTAAATGTATGATCGTTTTCTTTTTGACAAATAGATTATTGAAAAAGAGAGATTGAGAAAGCTTTTTCAATGATTAATCTAAATAAATAGTTTTTTGATTCGTTAGATTTATCTCGATATTTCATATAGATTTTCTTTTTTTTTTAATTTTTACTAACACTATTTTTATCGTATCTTATTGTCATTCATTCATTCTTTCGTTTTATTCCTAATCATTAATTTAATTATGAAATAAGTCTAGTGTAGATGTTCATTTTCTTTCAGAACAAAAATCAAGATAATGTTCTGTATTTAGATAAACATAGAAATATTAATATCGTTTTATTCTCTAAAGTTAAAACTTAATTAGTTTATATTTTAGTATTGGTCATACAACCAATGTTCAACAGAATGACTATGAACTTATTAGCGAGATAAAATCATTTTAGTATTAAAAGTTTCATTAACAATCTAATAGAAATAATTGTCAAATATTAGAGTTTTATTCGACGTTCAAGGAAAAAAATGGACTATCTATGATACCTTCTCACCTTGTGGAAGTCTAATGCTCTTGTTTGTCTTGGTCTACATTAATAAATAGCGACACCTATTACCTAAACTCATTATTTGGATAAATGACGTAGCCAATATTTATTACTTCTAATCATGTAGGAATATGCTTCATTTTACGTCCAGTGAACAGACAATAAAGGTATTGATCTATAATAGTTTTCAATACATACTGAAACTTGAGGGAAAAATAGTAGTGAAATGATGGTGTCATGTATCTGTAGCTCTAATAAACTTGTTGCTTAATAAAGCATTTGAAAAAATGAAAGAAAAGAGCGATATTGATTTGCTTTTCGATCAATTGCTGAAACAGCTCTTTGATATAGAAATTAGTTAGATAGATTTAGCAATTAAATATAGTCTAGTTTTTAAGACTAATTATGGTCAAATGATGACTTGTTTTTTGTTACTAACTGAAAATGTTCTGTCAATTATTGGCAAAAGAAAAATAATTGAGGTTTATTTTTTGACATAATGACAAGTAAGTGTTCGTTATACTGTATAAAATTACATTAGTAACGCATGTATATAAAAATGGAACGCTAATTTAATTGGAACATGAATATAGAATGAGGACAAAGCGAAAAAGGTTTTCGAGTACATTTTTAAATAGAAGATGGATTCAGAATTAATATTGATATATAAAATAAATAAATTGTTTTCGAAGACTCTTTCGAAAAAGAGTACTTGTTAAAGTATTTATATAAAATGTTTTCGAATAATTCATATAATAAAACCATCGTGCAATAAATGCAAATATAATATATAATAAAAGAGAAAATGTTTCTAAAGATGTTTGATTATAATAAGAAAAAATATATAGTACAACATAAGGAATATTTAAAATAGTTGTTAATAATATTTGAACTAATAACATTTTTATCATATGACGATTAGTTTTATTTGAATTAATATTTTGATTTTGTTTTGTAAATTGTTGAATTGTAACTTTTTGTCGACTTAGTTTTACATTTCGACAAATCATTAAAGCAGTAAGACATAATAATAAAGGAATAATAGCTCCATTATATAATGAAAAGAAAAATCCATCAATAATAAAAAAAAATGTTGTTAAATTTGTTTGAACTATACATCGATTTGTATTTGTTAGTATATCTCGAAAATAATCATATGCAATTGGAATATGTAAACCAACTAAAGACCAAAAAATAAAAATAATTATTGAACAAATTCGACTTATTTTAAAATGATTAAATTTTCGAATATTTTGATTAAGTGAACTAGTACAATATCGATCAATTGATGCCATACATATATAACTTGATGATAAACATGGAAAAATAAACATTAAATAATTTCCTAATTTACACCAAATTCTATTTTCATATATATAATGAAATAAATTTTCATTTAATGAATTTATTATTTCCATTAAAATAAATATATTCATTATACAAAAATCAGTTATTGATGTAAAGAAAAAATATATTGAACATGAATTTATTCGAATTTCTTTTTGAATAAATGTTATTATATTAAGAATAGAACCAATTAAACCTGTTATATAAATAATAATTAATATATATTTATCC
The DNA here is from genome assembly GCA_022393335.1 of Macrotrachela quadricornifera. Classification (NCBI taxonomy): domain Eukaryota; kingdom Metazoa; phylum Rotifera; class Eurotatoria; order Philodinida; family Philodinidae; genus Macrotrachela; species Macrotrachela quadricornifera. The sequence goes on from JAJEKB010021049.1 coordinate 737,327, forward strand.
ATCCATAAAAGTATTTCTGATATTTGATTTATATCAAACGATGATTTTAATAGAGAATTAGTTGTATTTGACATTTATTCGTGTTTTATAAATTAAATTCGAAATAAATCAAATATACATGAGATGCGATTTTCTTTTATATTAAGATCATTCTAGCAAAAGATTATTTTATAAGTTAATAATTAGAATATAAAACGAAAGAAATTATAGAAGATAGATTCAATTTACAACTAAATTATGAATTAATATTAACAAGAACATAATTTTAATGACAAAATGTATCAAATTATATAACCTATTTTCATCTAAATTATTTAATGTATTTTTTTATCCACTGATTCATTTAATCTCTAATTTTATATTAATATAATATTATTTTATATCCAATCAAATAAAGTGGGCGGACAAATCTCGTATACATATAGATTAAATTTTAATTAAAAAAGAATCTATTAGAAAAAGAAAAAATCTACAAACCTCATATAATTTAACTTTTAGCCGTTAGAAAATCGCTACGACCTGGCATATATTTGCATAAGTTCTCATTTATTCAAATTTTTCATAAAGCTAATTGAGACTAATTGAAATTTTTTTTTTTCTAAATTCTATATAATGCGATATGAGTAATTATGTCTATTTCTTTAAATAATTGTCTGTAATAATCATTTACGAAATAAATTATAGAAAATAATTATAATTAAGCTCTCTATGCAAATTCTAGGATTAGAAAAAAATCTTTAGTCAATTAGAGTTGTAAGAGATTTTTCTGAAAAAAGTTCTACTTTCAACCTGTAAAATATATATTTAAAGGTTAAGAAAAAAATGAAGGAAAAAACTTTAACTATTCTATTTTTTTATGAATTAAATAGATGATTTACACAGAAGAATAATAGGTTATATTGTAGACGTCAAAAGTATTCCGCCACTTTTATGTTTTGAGTCGTGTATTGAACCTATACAACATTAATGTCGTTTCATTATACAGGTATTTGCAAAGAACTTGCACAACTGCTTGTACAGATATTATTTTCTATATAGGTGCTTTTTAAATTTTTTTCAAAAGTGTGGCGGATAGCCCACGATGGATGCTACACGACAGTATAATTTGGTATTGGATCTATGCACTTATTGAAGAGAAATGAGACATACATCTCGTTTTTTCGGATGTGAGAAAAATAACTATAATCAAATTTTCAACATTTTTGATTTTTTCATCTGAAAAATGTTAACTAATTGGAAGCCCTTTTCAAATGTTTTCGTATAGAAATTGATAGTCTACAACGAGTAATATCAAATATCATCATAATTCAATATTTTATTCGTTCACCTTCACAATCAATAAGAGATAAATATTTTTTTTATAGACATCACACAACTTTTTACAATACTAGTATCAATGTTTCGAAATTCTTCAGCTATTAAACGTTCGAGTTCATTAATATTTACAAGTTTTCTTTTCTCTACATTACGTTTCACTATCGCTCAATTATTCTCGATCGGATTTACATCCGAACTATTAGATAGTCAGTCTAATAATTCTGATACCTCTTCGTCGATCAATTGTGTACAAGTATGACTTGTGTGTTTTGGATTATTATCCTGCTGTAGACGCTAGTATGAACCAAACTCATCTAAAATGAAAGCATCAATAAGAAGATGATCTTCAAGAATATAAGGGTAATATGAACCATCGAGATTGCATCGAAACGTGTGACAGGTCAATATGCCTTTCACATTTATTGCACCTTAAATATAAACTTTTTGACGATTTTTAGGTGGGGATTTTCATTCTATATTAGGAGTTTTTGTCCAGCGATGAATTGTGTTACGAAAAAGCTGAAATGAAGCTTCATCTGTAAATTTTACCTTAATAAAATCATCATTTTCATGCTTTTTAACCCATTGAATAGGTCGCTCTTTTTCATCAGATGCTAACATATGAATAGACTTCGATAAAACATTTTTACAACCATATGCACGAAGATGACGACTAATTGTTGATGTTGAAACCGATTTTTGATACATTTTCGATAATTTTCCTTTTATTTTGCTTTTCAAAAGGAAAGAAATCACACTTTTATATATATAGTGTGTAGTACGTCTGTCAAGGGTTTGTTTCTTAAAAAATAATCTCTACACTCGCTTATAATAGTACAGAAAATGTTTAAAGGAAAAGAACTACTTTTGTACAAGCTTTTTTTTGCAAAACAACTGTACATTGATCACTTTTCGTCAATTTCATTTTCTCAACATCATGCTATATTTGGTTATTTCCATTATAGTCTATTTCAGAGTTAAATGGTCGTTGGCAGTTTTCGAATAACGTTTGATTGGCTCAGATTATTGAGCTTGATGTTTCAGCATTGGAAAGAACCAGCTCTGAGGTGTCTATCTATATAATATTCATTAAGGACAGACATTTGTTAGAAACGGTTTGTGCATCGTTATGTTGTTCACCCCATATTTGTATGAATTTTTATAATAATCTAAACTCAAAATAAACTTAATTGTAGCCAAAATCGCCCTGATATATGCTTTAAAATTGCTACAAATTAGAGTGAGCTTGTTGACAAAAGACGCCATTTAGACTGTAAAAATTTTATTACATACACAGGGCGATTTGGGCTACAATTTGGTATATTTTGAGTTTAGCTTATCATAAAAATATCGAATGAGCAGCATCACGATGCACAAACCGTTTGAAAAAAAGGAGTCTATGATCTTTCTGATTTCAAACTGAATTTCGAAAAAAAATTCTCGGCCACTTTTATACCAAGGCACGGGTCTCGCAGATCTTGAAACTTTTTTAATATCTCACCAATTCACACATGAGCACTTATAGTTAGATACTACTTCATACCATGAAGGTCTCGTAGGTCTAATTAAAGTTGATGTTATATATATGGGTATATATATACCCTATATATTTTTTAAATGATGCGGATCTTGTTGAATTTTAATATATATGTAAATATATGTATACTATAGGTAAATGTCAAAACTCGTTAAGACCTACATCATCTAAAAAAACATAGAGTATATAAATACCTACATATATATTAAAATTAAGCTAAACCCGCATTTCATCTTTCATTGAAGTGTCTTTTTTTCGCTAAAATTCAGATTGAAATTAAATAAGCCGTTGTATGGAAAAAATGTCTTTGGCCTTGATGAATATTATATAGGTAGACGCCTGCGAGCTGACTCTTTCCAATGTTGAAACTCCGAGCTCAATAGTTTGAGCCAATTAAAAGTTATTCAAAAACTGCCCACAACCATTTAACTATGAAATGGATTATAGTAGCTAACAGTAGTTGGTATTGTTTTGCGAATGTAGGTATGCATAATTGAGAGTAGCAGCGAACGAAAAACAAATCTTCGAAGCAATTTTCTCTCTCAGCAGGTGTAAAAGAAGGGGTGAAGTACAGGTCACTTCAAACTTTGGTGGAATAGAAATGCGATGCAGCGTGTTGTATGAAAGAAAAAATGATTATTTTTGTTATTGTTAGTTTAAAAGACGTAGTTAAACGACTCACCAAGGATGAATAATTAAAATTCATGATCTCTCTTTTTTGTACAATAATGTGAACAGTATGTTTAATCGACCTGCGCTAAATAGGTTACTACAGAAAAATGTTGATTTTTGAAGATGATAAAGACAGTTTGATCAAGTCGACTATATGAAGATGATTTGGTATTTTAAATGAAAAATTCATTTTTTATTCTGAATGAGAATTTTGCTTGATGGCAGCGATCAAGTGTTTAATTAAGAATAGAATAATGCTGAAACCTTAGCATTTGAAAATAATTAAAAGATCACATGTATTAATTCATGTATGTTAGCTTCAAGACCTATTTCGTGTTCATTATGATGTACTGTCACTTATGTATGTGATTCACAAGACTTTGTCTAGGATCTCAGACAGGTATCGATTAACGCCATAACAATAAGATCAATCGATCCGAAAGAACTTTCAATTAAATCACTCAATTCAATGTATCAAAATAGTGTTCTCATCAATCACTGTCATGCACTGAGTTTGTAAGACTTAGATCTATTCTGGTTTCCACTTAATGATAGATAGTCATTGATGGTAGCATCTATCGTTAGAATCTATCGAGCAGGTATGACTCTATTATGAGAGTGATGGTATTGCATTGTTTAGAGAAGCTTGAACATTTTTCGTCATCATGATGAAAGAGAAACGAATATGTTCTTTTTTCATATTGATCGATTTTTAATACAAGAAATGTATGTAAAAAGAAATAGGGCAGAGAAACGAGAACATATGTAGGATGAATAAAGAAAAAGAAAAACAAATATGATTCACTTTATAACCATTACAGTTTTTACACTATTCCTTTAATATAATCGACAGTTATTAAATTGTATTTATTGCTTTTTACATTTATTTGCAAAGTTAGTTAATTAATAAGTAGCTGGTTAAAAAATTTACTGTTCAGTCATTAACTGAATTGATTTTGTAATTATTTCAGTTATGGACCATAAATCATATTCTCCTTTTTTTAAATTCGTTAACATCTGCCCGTGAACATGTTCTTATCGCTCCAGGTTTTCTCTATGGAAAAGTGCATAATATATGTGTTTATCGATTTCGACAATGTAAAGAAACGTCTTAAGAATAAATAAATATACCAGATTCATATTTGTTGATCAAGAGGTTATTCTATTATTGACAATTGTATGAGAACAGAAAAAAAAAGAAAAAGGTTGTCCGAAAACATTTACGAGTCAAACTTTCAGGAGCACGATGATCGCTCAGCCTAAAAATAACCAAAGAGTTTCTTTACCTTGATGATTATATGCAAGTATGATTTGAAGAAAAAGCAACCTCTCTCTCTTATGCTTTACGAAAAAATATATCTAACTCCTTGTTTCTACGAACTACAAAAAAAAAATCTCTTTTTCTCTCTCTTGGTTAGAAATGTGCATTACTCTCTCTCCTTGTATGAGCAAGAAGCAATAAATACATCTCTCTCTACATAGCCAATCGAAGTATATATAAAGCGAGAATATGGCCGTAGAAACATGCTATTTTTCAAACGTGCTCATATTAACGCACTATTCCCTTCTCAAATGTCGAATACTAACAAATGATAATGCAGAAGATCAACCAAAAGGTTTGTTTGATTGCCGTATTAGTTTTGGTGGCAATAATCTCATACAATGGTCTATTGTATTCAGCACTGGCCACGAACCTTTCTTTTGGAACCTTTACCATAGTTCCGGATCTAGTGTGGGAACATTGAAAAGATTCCAAAAGTTAGGTTCGTGGCCAGCCCTTGTCCAGTGTCCGACATAGGTTAAGTTTTTGAAGATTGCGCTCAGGCTGAAAAACTTTTTGTAACTTAATTCCCATGCGATATGATTCGATCCGACCTAAATCGAACAACACTAACAGCATTCAGTGTCCGACATGGGCCAATTTTTTGCGATCTGACCCGACTTGAGGTCAGAAAAGTTCAACCCGACCTGACCTGATCCGATCCGGCCTGAGGTAAAGGACAGGTTTTAGCCAATAAGAGCGAGTTTTTTTTCAGACATCGACAATCTTTTGAGTAAATCAATACATATTCTCTCGATATTTGAAATAAATAAATAAATAAATAAATAATTATTTCCTTAAAAGTCGCTTCTTTTCTTATGTGAAGTTGGGAATTTTTAGACCTTTTGTGACTCGATTCGATCCGTGTCGGCCGCTTCTACCATCTATCACGGTATATAATGCTCTATATGATTTTGTTGAGGATGAAGGTGAAAATATACACACACGTAGGATACGTCATCTGACTGAAGATGAGAGCCAGAAGATACACGAAGCAAGCTCGTGACGTATCCTGATCTACACTAGTAGACACTGATAGATCCTAATGTTTCTTAAGTTTTATTGAATTATTTTGTAACTCTTATCCGTCACCATGTGATCTTAAGAGTATCCGAAGTACAAACCACGCGATAAGTCCTTTAATCAAATTAAAATCATGATCACCCTAGGTTATACTCATCTTCAAAAAAAATCAAAACTCTACTATAGTACCTACAATGAATCTAGAGCATCCAAAAGAATATCCAGCTACTAGTAAGCCACAGGAACTTTCCAGTACTGCAGGATTTTATGAATTTTCAATATTTAACTACAGAACGTTTTCAACTTAGACCCATATGGACATACTATAAATAGCAGCAAAATGTGACATATAGATGGTTTTAAGAAGGTTCGATATATTTCGTATACAGACATTAGTAAACAATATAGATACGGATATATTGCAGAACCGTTTAACACACTGAGCTTACAATCTGTTAATGAATAGTGTTCGCACACCGTTTTCAATCGCTTTTTAAAATCTCGATAGTGAGTTTATGAAACATGTCGAGTAACTATTTAAACAATATTTGTTTCTCCCATAAAAGGTAGAAGAATTAATAAACACTGATTTTAAAATGCTACAAAATCTGTATCCAAACTGAAGAACCAACATTGTAAATAGTCGTATACGACAGAATAGATCTAGAAACGGTTATTGTAAACAATAATCGCCTGTGCTGTCATACATTCAAATACGATTAACGTAAACGACGGCCGCACACGGCTATAGTATACAGGTGTATATAATCGTAGCGTAGTTGCGAGTTGACTGACATTTATTCATCATACAGTTCTTGTTTATTGAATTTAGCAACGAATATACCAATAAATATTAATTGAATGGTAAGTATCTCTTTATTTAAATAATTTTTATTTTTTTGTTTTAGGTCAATATGAACGTTGAATTCAACCATAAGTCATTATTGAAATAAAGAAGTTTTAGGTTATTCACAACAATAAATGAAACAGTAGATATTTTTTTTGATATAAACCATTTTACTTTTAGACTATTATCAAGAATAAACCATATAGCAAGTATTAATAAAAATCAATGGGTTGTCCAACCTGGTTGGAGGTCTCATTTCTTATTCTTTCATGCAGCTTCTATAGTATACCATAAAATCTGCATGAGAAAAAAATGAATTGGGATTTCTGACTAGATTGGACAACCTAAACATTAGTTGCTGTATTATTTAGAGAGTAGAGAGGGAAAGTAAGGTATGCTTAGAGATATACGATGGCAAACGACATCGTTTACAACTATCGTAATGATCATCCTGAATAAATAAAAAACGTATCGTAAACTGATATACAACGGTATATATTGCTGCTCCAGATAATACAGCCTAATTAGGACCGAAAACAAGCTATATAGCCTTCTTATACTGCCGTTAATGTCCCATTTTATAAGTTTTACGGTCAGTTTTCGGATTGTCAATAATGCTATTTTGAACAGCCTAGGGAGTTTTCAATTCACTAACTTATTGAAAAATTTTTCATATTATCCTATGGAAACTGGATGAATACTTACGGCAATATCTTCCAGGTGCCCGTATACTGAGTCAATTCTCAGCAAGGTACCCGATCAAAATCCTATGGCATACTGGTAGCAAAGTGTCTTTTCAGGTGTTCTGTTGAAAACTAGCTCAGTACGTGAATACCCTGAAATCAGTACATTGAACGAGGTAATATTATTATCTTATTCCTGCACATTATTAATTTTTTTATCTCGTTATGATGAATAGAGCATAATAACGTCAGCCACTCTATTTAAAAATACTCATTAACTCTCTATTTTGTAGATAATACTTCTTCTTACACAGCAACAAAACACTCATACTTCATCTGAACAAACCAAAATAGTTGTACCGAATTATTTTCTCAATCAGTCAAAACAATTCACACTGATCAACTGTAGCAATTAGGTAATTATTTTTCACTAACGTCTGAGTATAGTAAACCATCAAAATTTCCTGCTCAAAAAAAAAATCTCGTCTAGAGAATTTAAACGAAACTTTCTGATTATCTTGTCTGCCCAGATCATATGTTAATCATCATGGTTGCTCAATCTCATCGTTCTGATAGAATTGATACTCAGGCTAGTTAAATCGATTTGTGAAACTATTTTGGATCGTCTACGTAAAAAATTTCTTCTTATTGTCCGCAGATATTCTAAATTTTGTTTATTATGCGCGCTACTCATAACATAGTAAAAGAAATTAAAACATTGCTATACATTATAAATTGTAGCGAACACTCAAAATATTGAGATAAATTTATATTACTATAAATACTATGTAATTCAATAATTCACTATTCTTGCCATGAATGTTATTCTTATTGTCACATTTATTGTAAAGGATTACTATGTTAGTTATCGTGGTATGTTGTTCAGAAATAGGTCCTTGTAGTACAGAAAGGTAAATTTTTCTGCTATTTTTCATGCAACTATATGAAAGAAGATTTCTCTTTATCATTTTTTGGATGAAGATTCAGATTTTTCAATAAGTTCTACAAAACGACCAATAAATCTTTTCAAAGATTCAAATTCAATTAGATTCAGAATCGAACTAATTGGAGAATCAAGACGATACAGTGCTTGGTGAGTTGAAAAAATGCGAAGCTAAATAGGAAAATTATTTAAGGAGAGAGGAGTTATCATTCCTCTATTTTATAAGTGTCGACAGATGCTAATATTTAGCTTTATATGACTTAAGACTTTTACTCATAAAAACGATATATCCGTTCTTTCTCATTGTACGCGTTACTGCAACAAACAGTTATACGTCTTTGTTTATTAACTATAATGAATAAAAGATGAAAAAGAAAAAAACATAAATGATCCTGTTAGTAGTTAGGATCTGTTAATAAAATTTCGCTAGAGAAAACATTTGTTTCTCTTTACTCTGTTGATAAAATGAACCAATACTTAAAGAATTTTATTTCATACACAATCGCTAACGCATACTGTGATGATTAGTACAGTAGATGCAGAAAAGAATATGAAAACGAGAGGAATAAACACACTTGTTATTTTGTTTTTCAAGTATATGTGGAAAAATACTATGTAAATTGTTTCAAATGGTTCTCTTTTAAACGACTGAAAGAATAATGATGTTTGAAGGCATAACTTCTGTTTCTCTTTCTCCTTTCGAAAAGAAGGAAATAGAAAGGTGATCGATGTTCTTATTTCCAGTTTGTATACATTTAGAAACAAATAGCCGATTAATAACAGGTAGAGGAAGAATTTGTGAAGATGAAATCACTGTAGCCTACAACAAAAAAGTTCTTAGATTAACGATTTCGACAATCCTAAACGATCATGTGTCACCATTTACGTTGTTATAGATACTCATAAGCGGCAGACCTACAAACGTACGTAAGCTACAACGTGATTCTATTCCGCCGAACACGTCCATATGCACTAATGTTTACGATCGTATGTTCCCGTAATTCATCCTGTCTAAAATCAAATATCATTTAAATCATGCGAACTAAAGAAAGGTCTTAAAAACCATTTTCCATAAAAATTCTTTCTTTGAAATTAAAAATAATCTTATCCGAAAATAACCTGTAAACGAAAGATCTAAAAAAGTCCTTTTTCTAATAAAAAAAAAATCGCTTTTTTCGAGATTACAAATCATGTTATCTGAAGGTACCTATAGAAAAGGCCTAGAAAACGGTTCTTTTTCTAGGAAAAACGGCAGACTTCTGAACTTCAAGACTTCAACCATAGAGATTTCAAATTTTTAGGCAAACTTTGAAAGACTTTACAAGATTTGAGAAGGCTACCTGAGACTTTTCAAGACTTTTGGAACTTTATGAGACTTTCAGGGCATCTAAGAAACCTTAAAAGTTGTATGAGAGCATTGTGACATGCAAAAAGCTGTATTTACTATAGATATGGGGGACTACAAAAGTATTTTAGCACAGCTCTTTGAAAAGTCGCAGCTTGACTACGAGTATTCCATTATAATGCATACAGATATTTACGATTATGTCCAAAATATCAGACTTTTAAGTCTTGTGCTTTACTATAGTTTTGTATTTCTTTTACACTAGTTGCACACAACTTCCTATATAATACTTTGTTCAAATCGAACTTTCAACTGAAAAATGATAGGGGGAGAAGGCAGGAAGTCAACAGTGGAGATGAGGAAGAAGAGAGAGATCTGAAAGGAGGATCAACAGCGTAAGTGAAGGAGAGACAAACCTGGGAGGAGAGGGTATAAAGAAGCGAGAAAGATCTGAGGTTGAGAAATGGATCTAGCTAAAAGGTGAATAATTGAAAAATTGAAAAAAGTTTTAAAACTGGAAATGAGTTAACGACTTGTACACTACTCGTAAAACTTATAGAAAATACAGTTAAATTCTTTTTTCTACTTGAATAAAAGCTTAAAACAAAGAGGATTTCCTGTGTTAGTTAAAATTACTTCGTATGAGCAGGTTCAATTTAGATCTTGTAGACCATCATAGAAGAAGATCTTTTAAAACATGTTTGGTCACAAATCAGTCACCATAGATTCTGCTTCTTGCATGAGGAACCATATGATATGAGTGCATTGTTGTCGAAAAGTTTGTTATACTTAAACAATTTATTGATATCCTACATTACATCAATTAATTTGCTGATCAAACAGATCTAAACCTTCTAAATACTACAAAAATATTGTATCAAGCACATCTCGCAACTGTCTCATGTCTTTGTCGATAGTTACGTGTTACTAAATAGTGATGTCTATAGCTAATCATAAACACATATTATTTATATTCAATGGCAAAAGTTTATCAATGTTAACGATTGCTGTAATCAGTTACTGTGAACAGTTATTGTTTTTCCTCGTAAATTAACTAGCATATGATCGTATATGACCTGACTTGATTAATTCGGGTTTCAGAAATGCATCGGAAATTTTCGCATAATACTTCGAAAAGAAATCTAGGAAGATATCACTGTATTTTAGATCCCATTTGTTTATTTGTTATGTTTATAGGTTTCGTTTCTATTATTCAAAAATATGGCCGAGATCAAGCCATTCAAGAAACAAGAATACGCATTATTGAAAAGTCATTATAATGCTTCAAATTTATTTGTTGATCCAGAATTTCCTGCTGTCGCTACATCACTGACTCATACAGGAAAGTCACCGCTTGACGACGTTCCATTGGAAGATATTCAATGGAAAAGACCAAAAGTAAGTAGAAAGATTAGTAACTGCAATGCATTCGACTATTACTGATTGATCAATTCGTATTGCTCTAGGAAGTTTTTGAAGATCCTCAATTTGTTATTGACGGTTTTAAAAGAAACGATTTAAATCAAGGAAATGTTGGTAACTGTTGGTTCATTGCTGCATGTGGTAAGTTTCATAGGCACAAGAGGACATTTTTGTCAAATAGAGTGTGTGCAAATATGTTCAAACATCAGTTACATTGGGAAATTATTTATGCTTTTTGATCTATGCTATATATATGCAGCTATTGAAGGATCCATATTGTAAAACATTCTGTATGTTCTTTTCTCATTTATCGATACTTTGATAAAGTTACACAGCGCATACCTTAAGTTATGTCGAATAAAATAATATAATTTTCTTTTCATTGTCAGCAGATACCGGGATCTATTTTTTTGGGATTCATTCGGATTTTTTAATAAATCCCGATACATCTTAAAATAAATTCCGCATAACTCTTATTGAGCGTGAGGGCGAAAACTAAGTGAGGGTGAGGGCAGAAACTAAGTGCGGGTGAGGGCGAGTGTGGGGGATGCGAGACAAGAGTGAGGATGCGCTGAAATACTAATACAGCTATATAGTCTCAATAAACCCTTAGTAAATAAATAAATCCCGCAGAAGAAATAGATCCCAAAAAAATAAGTCCCGGTACGCCCTCACATGTCGATGATGTTTTTTCTTTCATATATAAACTCTATATATTAATATTCTGTGTTATAATTGTATAGCTGCTGTTACATTAAATCCTGATTTGTTAGCACGAGTTGTTCCTCAAGATCAATCATTCGATGAAAAGAATTATACTGGTATAAATGCTTTGTTTCACTGTTGCTGCTTATTTCTCTATACATTCTTTATGTTCTATTGTCAGGCATGTTCCATTTTCGGTTTTGGCTCTATGGCAAATGGTACGATGTAGTCATTGATGATCAACTACCATTTTATATGGACCAACTAGTTTATTGTAGAAATGCAAAAGAACCCAATGAATTATGGCCTGCATTACTTGAAAAAGCTTATGCAAAGTAAATTTAAAGGGAACAACTATAATTGTTTTATTGCACTTTCTCTAATTTTTTCAGAGTTTGTGGATCGTATGAATCTATGGACCAAGGTCATACAACTGATGCTCTTATTGATATGACCGCGGGTGTTGATGAAGCATTCCAAATATTTCAACTGACTGAAGAAGGAGTAAAACCACCTAATTTCAAAGAAAGAATTAAAGGATTATTGCATCAAGGTTATGCTAAAAAATCTATGCTTGGCTGTCACATCGTTGATGATGAGGGCAAAATAGAAACACCTGTTGATAATGGTCTTATTAAAGGTATAAATTGACTTCGTCATATACTTACTTGATAATATCTATCTGTTTGAAATCAAGGTCATGCATATTCCATTACAAGGGTAAAAGATATAACAACGAAAGACGATAAAACAACCACACTTGTACGTTTACGTAATCCTTGGGGAAATGCAAGTGAATGGAATGGTGACTGGTCTGATAAGTGAGCAAGAATAAAACATGCCTCTTCTAGATTAGCATTTTTATATTATTGATTACATTTCTATAGCTCAAAATTATGGGATACTATTAGTGATGAAGAAAAAGCAAGAGTGAAATATCGACAAAAGGCTGATGGTGAATTTTGGATGTCATTCGATGACTTTTTTTCCAACTTTCATTCTCTTAACATTTGCCATCGCGGTCCGTCATCATTGGAAACTACGGAAGCAGAAACAGATTGTATCAAATGGTCTGATATATTTGAAGCAAGTTTTATTATGATTATAATTTTTGTTCAAACTAACTTCGTAATCGTATTTAGGAAGATCAAGTATCATGGAAGGAAGATTCATTCCATGGTGAATGGATTCCCGGAAAGACAGCAGGTGGTTGGATTGAAGATACGACTCCAGGTATGTGGAAGAAAAAAAAGACGAATAATACGATAAAATCCTATTCATTTTCTTTTTTTTTTTATAGAAAAATACTGGACAAGTAAAATAATCATTACTATTTTCTTTTTTCGTTATATCAGTCTATTATTACTATATAGATCCACAGTATCTTATCAAATTAACTTCTACTGATGATGTGATCTTTGCTTTTGATGATGACAATACAGCAGAATATTGTACAGTGATTGTTTCATTAATGCAGAAAAACACAAGAGAACGCCTTGTAAAAGGAGAAAAAGTTCCTGAAGGAATAGGATTTATTATTTTTAAGGTAAGTATATATCAAAAAAGATTAAATTTCGAACAATATGAAACTTTGACATCATCAGCAACATGAAACAAAGCTAGTCAATTGTTTTACAAAATTCTTCTTCGTTTTTCCATATCTTATTAGAAACAAATCCTACTACATATCTCTACTGCGAATGAAATATCCCTTTTTTTGATCACTAAAAGAAATCGAATCAAGTTAAATTTAAACTTCCTTAGAAGAAGTTTGGCGAAGACATCTGAGAAGATTGGTTTTTCGCGTTTAGAGAGAGATGTTTTAGACTATAGTAAGTCACTAAATAAAATGTGACAGAAACATTTCACATTGCTTCGACTTCTAACGATGTGCTATAATTGAAAATCTATCTGAATTTTCGGTTCAGCTTTGAGAAAAAACTGAAAATGTTAACTTAATCTTTCAATCAACTTTCTACATTATTTTTTCTTCTGATATAAGAATATTTACCATACTAGATCTCTGCTGAAAAAATTCATCATATATAGCCTCTTATGAAGCTTGATCTACGTGCCTTTTGAATTAAAACATTCCAGGTTGAGAGGAAAGTAGGTTTCATTATAACTTATTGTATCACTTTCTAATTAAGACAATTCATTTCTGATCCCAAAAGTATCCTTACATTGAGATGATGAATATTTGTTTTAGGTGAAAGATGGTATTAATGTATTGGAGAATATAGAGGATGGAAAATTAAAATTTTATATGGATCAATTGGAACTCTTGGAAGATACTGTGGCTGTTAGTTCGACTCGTTCTGTAACACAACGGTGTCGTTTACCACCTGGAACTTATGTTATTATTCCAAGTACACATTTTCCTGATGAATCCGCTAAATTTTTATTGCGAATATTCAGCGAAAAAGGAGTGGATCAAACAGTGAAAACGTAAGTCTGTTGTGTCTTATAATCATGAATATCTTCATTGAATTATTTAATAAATATATATTCTTTATGATTTTTTTTTAGTGAATTAAATCGTGATAAAGAGAATCTGGTAAGAATCATTTTTGAATTAAAATAGAATCTTTGTTTTTCTTATATTCTTCTTTGTTCTTTACATATTCAGACTAAAGAGGAATTAACCTTTACCAAGAAAGATTTCAAAGATTTACTCGATGACATGAGCAAATTACTTGATGAAATCGACGATTCATCTCCATCTACAGATCCGAAGAAACCAAGTAATTCGAATGCAGCTAAAGACAAAAAGAAAGCTAACGAAAAAGAAGAGCTCTGTTCAATACAATAAAAACAAAGAGACGAGAATATGAATCTCATAAGAAGGATCGCTTAATAATATTCATTATTTTTACTTATTTAATTGTTTCTATAAAACATATATATACTTTTTTCTCTTATCTTCTACGTGAGTTTATTTTATTTTTCTCTACTAAACGTGTGATTTTCCGATTATATGAGTGAATTAAAACTTTTTGATGCGATTAGCCTAAAAAAAAAATGGAATCCAATCTGAACAATTTCTGAGTAGTGTATTTAACTACATTCTATATCTGTGTTACATGGCAAAAGCTTCCAAATACTTTATTGGATATTAAGGAGAATATGCGTGGTACAGTTGAATTTTTCCTTAATTCAATGGTATAAGTAACTTTATTCGTTAAAAAGGTTTGAATCATTCTTTTAGCTTTGCATGGAACATGAGTAATCGTATCAGTTCACAACGCATTCAGATTTGCTCAGTGTAATTCTACATTTTTCAGTATAATTTTAATTTCTTCTGAACGGTGCATGATTGAGAGCTGAAATTTTTACCATTTATAGAACGTTTTGTTTTACATCTACTTATCAGGAGATAGAAATATCCGAATAGCTCATGGTACTTGAAAAATTACATATTCTAAAAGCTATGTTTGGCAGGTGTTTTAGCATAATTTTTTCCCACATCATTTTCAAAGTGACTGTCATCGTCCCGAAAAACAATAGCTTTCGTCGGTAAAATTTTAATAGATTGTTCTATAACGATTAATAAGATGTCTACTGGAGTGGACATTCGAGTTTTAAGAGTTAATCGTTTATTATTATATTTTCATCATACTTTCCTTCGTACAAGAGTAAACTGCTAAATATACTAACAAGATGTAACATATGAAAAATTCTCCTTTATAAACTGTAACATTTATTTTAATTACATGTTTTTGTTTTCAAAAAAAAAGCAAAATTTTTCTACAAGATCGAATATTTTATGGTATATTCAATTTTTTTAAAACATCTTATTAACTGATGCAAAAATACATGTAAATCGTGTTATATTTATAGGCTAAAATCCAATATGTAGAAACAGGGGTGTACTAAAGGGCCTGATGCGCTCTTTATTCTATAAAAATCTTTGATAAAAAAACATCCATGAGACAGATGAAAAAACTCACACAAGTATATAACGACTGCTTTTATTCTCACTAACAGTTCAATGAATGATAAAAGGCAAATAACAGTAAGAGAAAATTAGGATTGGTTTTGTCTAAAAGAAAGGATGTTGTTAATATTCATAGTAGCTTCTTTGGTATTATTTAATACAGGTAAGAAGATTAACAAGTATTTATTAATGCAAATCTTATTATATATCTCTTTTTAAAAAGCAAATGCCTGTAAAATGTCACATGCAGCAGCTGCAAGTTCTGTTCAAGCCGTCGGAATTGGAATTTCATCAACAGGTGGTTGTTCCAATCGAAATAATCCATCTTGTACATCACTTGAACAAATAACATGTAATGCTGTTAATTGTATTAAAGTTTTTAAACAAAGTAGTGGTTGTCCTGTCACTATTACTGGAGGTTTATTTAAATTTTTTCTCTATTTTCTTTATACTTTGTCTATATGTTATAGCTACGGAAACTGGTCATGGTACTGGTGCTGGTCATACTCATTGGAATGGATATAAAATTGATATTAGATTGAATTCATGTGTTGATAATTATATTCGTAAATGGCCATTTGTTGGAACACGAGGTGATGGAGCAGCAATGTATCGAGCTGGTAGTGGAAATGTTTATGCAAGAGAAAAAGATCATTGGGATATTGTTTTTAATAATCCATGTTAAATAAATAAACAATTTATTTTTAATAATATTCTAAAAGATTTTAATTGAATATAAATAAAGAAAGAATATTATATTAATCGAATATTAAGAAATTCTTTTGATTAATAATCAACATTTATTATTCTATAAATGAAATAATCTGTTTATTCATAAAGATATTTCTGTTTTTTTCCGATAAATAGACCGCAACAATACGTAAATTCTACACAATCAATCGCAAAAGTGATTGTATGTAAACTCTCATCTTAAACATTTTCTCTTTTCGATAAGATTATTAATCTTTTAAAATTACTGTATAACTATATTATCTTTGCTTTTGCTATTGAATAAGTTTTACATCTGTTCTTCATAAATGTAATAAATTGAAATATGTTACATAATTCTTAGTTAAATCTTGTACCTTTCGATTCCTATTTCAGAATTTTAGAAGAAATATCTTTGAAAAATTTCGCCATTTATACTTTTATTGCTTTTCGGCTATGCTGAAATATTTTAATAGTTATATTTATAAAAAAAAGCGAGGTTAAATAAAAAAATTTTGAAAAAAAAAACCATATTATCTTATTCCAGTAAAATTCTCAGGACGAACAAAACATTTAAGTGCTCCACCTTCTTTATCATCAAATTCTTTATAATAATCTGGTACTTGATTAAGTGTAAGATTATGTGATATAACAAATGATGGATCTATTTCACCTGAACGAATTTTATCTAAACACATTTTCCAATGTTTTTGTGTAAAAGATTGTCCACCAACAACATGTAAATGTTTTTCCATTAAAGGACCAATTGGAAAATGATTAACTGTATTATTATAAACTCCAATAATTGATATTGTACCTGCTTTACGTGTACATGTTATCATTTCAGTTAATATATCACCAGCATCAGTTTCTAAATTAAGAAAACGTTCAATTTTATGAAGTAATGATTTTGCATAATCAAAACCAGCTGCTTCTAATGAACAATCAACACCATTAGGTACCATTTCAAGTAATTTTTTTGTTGTATCATATTCTTTAAAATTAATTGTTTCAATTCCTAAAACTTTTTCAGCAATATTAAGTCGTTCAGGTACACAATCTATTCCAATAATACGTTTAGCACCAAGTATTTGACACCAACGTGCTTCAAGTAAACCAATTGGTCCTAAACCCCATATAGCAACAGTTGAACCTTCTTTAACATTTCCAATAAAACATCCATGATATGATGTTGGAATAATATCTGATAAATAAAGTGCTTTATTATCTGGTACATCATCTGGTATTGGTAAACAATTAACATCAGCAAATGGTACTCGAATATATTCAGCTTGTCCACCTGGTACACCACCTGTTAAATGTGAATAACCAAAAAGAGCAGCAGTTTTCTGTCCATAAAGTTTTTCTTGAAGTTTTGATGGATTTGTTGTATCACAAACAGAATATTCTTCACGTTTACAATAATCACAATAACCACAAGCTATATTAAATGCTACAACAACTCTTTGTCCAATACGTAATTTCGTAACTTGATCACCAATTTGTTCAATAATTCCCATAAATTCATGTCCAAGTATATCTCCATCATGCATATCAAGCATTGTATTATTATAAAGATGCAAATCAGAACCACATACTGTTGTTGCTGTAATTTTTAATAATATATCACGAGGATCAGATATCATTGGCATTGGTTTTTCAACATATTCAACATGTCGTTTTCCACGCCATATAATAGCATGTTGTTTACGTGTTTCATCATATTGTGGTTGAGATGGAGTTCTTTTAATTAAATTTAGAAATTATTTTTTTATATTAAAATAAATTAACTTACGATGTTGGTAATTTTCCTGCTGATTTATCAGCTAATTGAGCTGCTAAATTCATTTTATGTCTAAAAGATACGACAAATATTATTTACTGAATGACACTGATAAATGGTTATATACGGTTCTTTATACTAAAATAAAAGGTTATTCAGTACAAAAATAAAAAGAAAGGGAGAGAAACGAATTTTTATTATATCTAAAATTAAAAAAAAATTCTTAGCATAAGATAAGAAAATAATATTCATTAAAAATGATTATTATTTTTTGAAGATTTAAAAAATATAAGTAGATTTATTTATATATCCATTAGTGACATCTTTTTTTTTTAAATACTTATTTTTTGAATAATATATATTAGTGGAAGATTGTTGTTCTAATAAACATTCTTTCTAAAATACATTAGAACAATATTAATAGAAATTGTTAAAATATTAAATTTTATTTTCTTATTATTAATGAATAATCTTTCTTTTATTTAAAAATAAAGAAAAATTTTTATATGGTTACAATAAATTTATTTATCTTCTTTCGTGAGAGTATGTGTAGCTTTAGGAATAAGTTCATTTGGTAGAATATGACCAACACCAATCATTAATTTAATTTTAGTTGATCCATAAACTCTATGTTCACCATTCATAAGAGCTTCATAAGCACGTTGAGCAACAGCAGCTGAATCATCGGCAACATCTGTTTTATCGCCTATTGTTTCACTAGCATCAGCTGTATTGAAAAAATCCTGTACAAATTAAAAATTTTCATAGAACATTAATAAGAAAGGAAAAAGACTAATTCTTACTGTATCAATAATACCTGAAACAAGTAATGTTGCAGTAACATGAGTATGTTTTAATTCATTAATAAGACCATCAGTATAATTAGTAATAAATGCTTTAGTTGCAGAATAACTTGTTATTAATGGATTTGATTGAAATGAAGCAATACTACCAAGCATTAAAATTTTTCCTTCATTTCTTTCAATCATTTCAGGTAAAATAAGTTTAGTAAGTTCAATTAATGATATTATATTTAAATGTATCATATCATTATCTTTTTGAATATCTGTTTCCCAAACTTTTCCATGTATTCCAATTTCAGCATTATTTATTAAAAAATATATATTTAATTTATATTTTTCTTTTATTTCTTTATAAAGTTCTATAGCTGAACCTGGTTTTGATAAATCTTTTTCAATGATAACTACTTGAGGACAATGATATTTTAATATTAATTCATCTGCAATTTCTTTAACATCAGATTCAGTACGTGAAACAAGAACTACTCCATGTTTTTCACTAGCAAATAATCGTGCTAAATGATATCCAATACCATTTGATACCTCAGTTACTAAATTATAATTTTAAATATAACAATTTTATTTTATAGCAAAATAATTTATTTTATGAAAATAATTTTGATTAGTATAATATGATATTGACTTACTCAATGCTATTCTCAAATTAGACACAGACATTGTTTTATTTAAATAATGTCAATCAATAAGATAATATTTTTTTTTAATGAAATACCAAGTACAAAATCGATATAATCTATCTCGTGTCTAATAACGTGATCAATCTAACTTGTTATATGTATACTGCAATGAAAAGGAAGAATAAAACAGATGTCACCTTTATTTAAAATATACAAACATAACTAAAAGCCTATTGAAAAAATTAGAAACTTTGTTTTTGAATTAAATTACGTTAGTATCATATTGAAATTTTATATTAATTATGTTCTGATAAATCCATTTAATCTTAATTAGTTTTGTAATTATGATTGATGAGATGACGAACTTATCTTGAAATCTGATTTTATCATCAGAATTGAGGCGAACGGACTGCTAACTTTACCTATATTCAGATTATAATTTGAATCAAATTCAATCAATAGAAAATTTCTCTGATAGAAATGTGATTTTTATCATTTAAAATTAATATACTCTTGAATAACATAGCAAAAAATTGTATTGTTGAAGAAATCTTTTCTTAATTCTATTTACAATCAAAATGAATGAACGAATATCTAGATAGATATTATTACTCATATGACAAGTGACACTAGCGAGTATATACTTAATAGAATAGTAGTCTGGATCTGTCCATGTTCAAATTTAAACTTGTCAGAGTTGAGTCCATAGTAACAATAAAGTTATTTTTAAGAAAATGAATGATAGTAAGTCACACTACTATATTGTAAAATAAGCAAGAAAAACAGCAATCATCAGCAGACACATTTCCAGTCTAACTTTAATGGATACAGAAATTAACGCCGCAACCGGTTTATATGTCAAACGATATCGTGGTCCACATATAGGAAAGTCGTCAGGTGGAGTCTGAATCAACTCTTTGTACTTTCCGTTTTGTCCCACTGAAAAGACGACCGCCATGCCAGGCGATATATGCCAGTCCATGTGACAATGAAGAAACCATGGACCTGGATTATTTGCTGTGAATCGAAATACGACGTAGCTTTCTCTTGGTATATTGAAGGAATCACCCACACTGAGAACAAGTGGTGTTGAATTAAGCAGTGGAAGTAGGGTATCAAAATCGTAATCATTCATTGGTTGGCGTTGTGTTTCATTGCATGAAAGCGGCTTAATATTAGGTAATCTACCAGCAGCAATAAAGTCAACTGAGTATCCATGTAGATGCCATGGATGTAGCTGAGGATCTTTATTAATCATCAATATTTCATATGTTTGACCGTATTCAAAATAGTGTATATGAGTGGCATGAGTATTGTTAACAAGACCGGGATATTCATCCGCAATGACGTAGTCGAGTGTACCATCGAGATAATTACCTTGAAGAAGAGGTTCTTTTGGTGGTTTGAAAGTGATGTTATTGACAGCCCACTCTTCTAGTGCATCAATTCCTGTTCGATTATTCCAATGAACAGCAAATGTAAGTGTTGTTCGTCGAACAGCTGGCAAAGCATAACGGGGCACAAGTGGCTTCAATATTTCATACTCGAAGAATGGATTATCCGGATCGAAGTTCGTCACTTCATTGATATTTATGGAGCGTGTATGGATTTTTGATTCGGGATAGGTAAGTAATGCTGTTGTCCACATCGTTGGTGTAGGGCCCGTGATAATATGAGGAGGATGAAAACTATTTCGACTTGCAACATACATTCCATACTTTAATGAAGGATTTTGATTACACGTAACAATCAGATCAAGTCGCTGTCCAATAGGAATATGAAGAAACGATACATTAATGGGTGAAATCTCAATGCTATCTCGAGCAACAATTGTAAGATTGTGTTGTTCGATCCAGAAACGAAATGGAATACCGCTAGCAGCATTTAACAATCGTATACGAATTTGTTTGCCAGATGGACATAGAAATTCATCAACAGGATGCATATTTGTTTTACATGGACCGAAAAATGGTGCACGGAGAGGAATGCATTGAGCAGGATGTATTCGACCACATTCATCTTTCCAAGTAGCATTTTCAGAACAATCAGACGTATGACAATCAAAGCGACCATGACCATTGATCAAGAAAGATGTTGGTGGCCATGGATACATAGGAACACTACCTGGATAGGCACCATACGGTCCTTGATATGCTGTCATGATATCAGACCAAGTCTCATGGTACCATTCTTGAAGCATAATGATGTAATCGTTTGTTCCGTAAATATAACGCTGTTCAATAGGGTCATGATCCAATATAATTGGTCCCACCAATCCGTCACCATACTGCTGAGCATTATGTGAATGATACCAAAAGGTACCTGTTTGTGTGACATTAAATTCGTGTGTGAATGTTGCATGTGAAGCAATAGGACATTGAGTAATAAATTCCGTACCATCAGCCCATGGATTTTTAAACATATGGAGACCATGAAAATGAATTGCTGTTGCTTGATCACGCATCATGTTGGTAAACCGAATGCGGAGCGTGTCACCCAAAGTGGCTCGAATTAAAGGACCAGGAAAAGGTCGATTGATATTCCATGATGAATTAGCATGATGTATAATTATGACAGATCGAGGATAGCCATCAGGATTAGATGGAATAGTACGAATGATGAAATCGTACTCAATAAGAGCTGTTTGAACTATTAGTGTATTACAGCAAATAAAAGAAAACAAGATCAAAGATATAAACATAATTGTTCCGTATCAGCTTTAATCATGTGTTTAGTTTCGTTTTTATTTCTTTTTTTTTAAATACGTGATGCATACTTTGATCAATAGTTAAATATTGAATCTGTATTTGCAAAGAAAGCAAAAACCATCGTCGTTGTGTGAATAAATAGTTGTTATTTCATATACTAGAAATTTTCGAGAAAGAAAAATATGATTTATGTCCTCAAAAAGAACATAAATCATATGATACATGATATGCAACAATATAATACGGATTTCTTTATTTCATGCAGCAACTAAAAGAAACTAAATTTCTGAATTATGAAAACAACGTCAATGGTTATTATGCAGAATCATGCTTCGTTATTCTCAGTCACTCATACTCAAAAAAATTCCGGATAGTGTAAAATTCTTTTAGGAATTTTTCCTGTTGAAAATAGATATCTGACATTTCAGAAACCTTTTTTGAGTTTTCCATAACTCACCGTATTTATCTTGTTTGATTTGAAGGTATATATTACAAAGTTTTTTTTATTAAGGATATCAAGAAATAAAATGATTGGTGAAATCACAGTAAAAGTTAAAATAATTTCTTCATTATTAGTGATAAATTTTCGTCACAGTTTGAATAGGAGGAGAAATTGCATCGTTATTTTCTGTTTCAGAGCAGTTTTAATAATCGAACTGTTGTGAAAGATTTTATTGATTATTATGATATAAAAAAAAAACAAATGTAGACATTCAGATGTTATATTTCAATAAAACTTTGTTTCATGAATAGTATTTATATTAAAATTTTCTTTTCTTCTTTTACTATTATTATTAATATCTCTAGTATATTTTGATTATAGGATTCAATCTTTACTATGAATGTAGAAATATCCATAGTCCATATTTATAAAACAATTATTAAAAAATTCTGCTATGAAATATTAATGTTGACTGAATTAAAAAGTTACAGCTCATATGCACTTATGATAAAAAGATCACGGACTACTAGTCATTTCTCATTAATATAGACTGAAACATTTTCAGTAAATTTAATACTGCGATATAAATCTGAGATTACGTTTGTGCTTGAGCGATAATAGTACATGAAGAAATATTTGCAGACATTAAATATGTCCTTATAGTACTGATTAGAAAAATAAATATATTTGCTCTTAATAGCTCTACAAATAACGGGTGCGCCAGGTGAAATGAGCCTCTCAATATTTGGCAAGTATTTCTCTCAACTTATAACGTATGTACTTGAGTTTTTTTCAGAAGATAGTCTATAAAATTCAACGAATAATTATGCGGTTATATCTGATCACGACTAGAATGCTCTGAAATGACTCACTTTCAAATTCACATTTTTATCAAACTAATGACTTCGTTTCTTCTAGCGACACATATACGAAACCCTATTCTAATACAAATTTCCTGTGTTTTCAATTGTATTCTTTTTGACAGAGTTTTAAAAATGACACTCAGAAATGATTGTAAGATTTCAGAGATCAATAAACGACTTGAAACCACTGATCGTCCTTGCTATAAATCTCAACTATTGCAGAAAAATACTTAACAGCATTCCATTCATATCAAAATGATAGACAAAATATTTCCCTTCATGTCTGTAATAAATCTAAATCTCAAGTGAGCAAAAGGCGGGACAAATGACTAATCCGGAGTTTTTAGCCGTCGTAAAGCCCCATCTAAATCACATAATTAAGGGCGACATTAAACATGTTTAGTCTAGCCTTTTTTTATTGAGAAAGACCTCGCCTAAGACTAGTCAGAAGTCGGTTGGTACCGAACGTTACTTAATTTAAATTTAGTACATCTAATAATTTTAATATAAATAAATCATCGCTTCTCATCACGAGATAAATATTGATTTTCGTATCTACTTCTGCTTGTTATGTTTCCATATATTCTTACATTTTCAACATATAGAAATACAAAGTATGATAAGAATTATCAAAAAAAGAGATGTACACAGTAGTAGAATGATACGACGAATTTGATTGAAAGAAAAAACGCTGAAATTAAAAAACTGCCGAATGACAAAATATCGAAAGTGCTGTTAGTGCAGCTTTAGCGCACTCTTTCATCGTCATTGCATGAATAGTGTATAATAAAGCTGCATTAATAGCTCTTTCGATATTTTTTACTCCCAGCGTTTTTTTTCTTTCTACGAAATTTATAAATATCACAAAAAAAAGTATAATGTCTATATTTAATGTGGCTATTGATTATGACGCATTCTCTTATTGTCGTTCTAGCAGGACAAAAAAATATAACAGATCATGTTTTTTCATCATCAATCTGCGATGGTTTCAGTACAAGACAGACACTAAAATGATCGCTATTCTACTCTCTAGTCCATGTTCTAAATAATGCACCTGACTATTCATCGATTATTTTTACTGAATGACACAATTATTGAAAATTTTTTTTCTTTACGTTCTACTTCTTTCACTTTTCATTATTGATCAGTTTAAACGAATTGGTAGGACAACTTAGGAGGAAACTTCTCTAGATGCTCAAGTCTGCTAGAACCCATCCTTTGGTATTAGGTAGTTCTCAATGAGGTATGAAAAACCTCAAGAGAATTCGTACGCGCACGCCTTTAGTCCCGAGGTATCGAATTTTCACGATGTATACGAAAAGAGACTGAAATGAAAATCATCGTTTTTTTGGAAAATACTAGAGTATTCAGGTGAAAATTGTTTAAAGTTTCGTACACTGCTCGTGCAACTCGTTCTGAATTGAGAGTTAAATCATATTTTACCAGTAACACTTCTACTAACTGTTCATCTGGTCATAAGACACCCAGAACTCTTCATTTTATATCTGATAAGATTGATGAAAGTGAATGATGGCACACTTTCGATTATCTTACTTTTCGTTTTCTTCGCTAGCGTTCTATCATGTCTTGTTGATATGTATGCCATGCTCGTATTCTTTGTTTATGTTTCTCTATTTTTTTTCTTCTCTTGTTCTCATTTTCATGTCGATATCAGTATTTCCCATGTCTTTTTCAAAATGATCAACCCAGCAAATGTCGTGAAGATATTTGCTGATCGAGCATCGAACTTATTGTCTTCTGTCATGTCGAACAATGCGACCGTCACCACTACTATCACAAATCGTGAATGTGAAGTAGCCGAACGGTTGTGCGGTGTACTGGAATCGATTACTAGCAGTTACTGCCACACCTTCGAAGTCGAGACAACTTTCGATCATGAGTTAGCTGTGACGAAAATACAGTTGAAGAAACGTAGGATCCCGACTGAACTGATGAAGATGAAAACGATGAGAGGGTGTTGTACCAACAATTTTCGCCTGATTACATGACCAGGGCAGTCAATTTCTAGGACGAAATTAATCCAAAAACTGGAAAATGAAAGAGACGTTGACAGACAGTAAATAGAAGCTCGACAAAATTCATGATCGTGTATTCAATATGTTTGAACGAGCTCGGGAAAAAGCTCTGTTAATGCACGATATTGATCTACATCGATGGGCTCTTTAAAATGCTACGGATGAGTCTTTACACAATTTTGTCACATAAAATCATTGACTATATTTGCAGGAGGAAGCTCTCTCTTCTAAAACTGGGCAAATATGAAAAAAGATGCTTTTACAAGCTTCAGACTTGTTGGTTTTCGAGAATCATTGGTTTCTACAGAATTGTTTAAAATAAAATTTATTGAAGTTATTTGTTCTCTATATCTTGTGACGAAGCGTCACGCAAAAGATAAAGGGGCGATTAGAATTTCAGCGGAAGAGTTCGCAGACGCTTGCCTCAGTACAAAACGTACGTAGTTATTAACACAGACCAAAGTGGAATTCAGCTCGAATTACACTCTACTCGAACATTAAGCGACAAAGGAGAGAAAGTTTCAATTGAATCCGTCTGCTCTATAAACGCTACCATCTACAGCTATACAGTACAGCCACCAATTGCATTCAACGGTCATCTTCTTTCATCGCTTTACTACTGCTTGGAACAGCGCAAAAGACACATGAGCAAGAATATTCGCTCAATCTTTTCAAGGCCTCGAATATGATGGTCACTTGCAGCAATTCTGGAAACCTCACAACATCTTTGGTTGAGTACTGGCGCAATCATCTACTCTTCCCATCACTAGGAAAACATCAAAAGTTCCTACTTATCTCGCACTCTTGTGGTGAACAAACACACGGAAAGGGCCTATACGATCATATCCTCAGATATACAAGGCTTGAAATTCCGAAGAAAACAACGGATCAAATTCAGCCATTAGATGTCTTTTTTAACGGGCAAATGAAGAACTCATGTTTCTCACGCATAACCACCTCTCTTCCGAAGGATTTTGTCCAACGATTCAATACGCTTGATACGCTAGTGGCTACCCAGACAATCATTTTGGATCCTTCAAAACTGTGGCCAAAGTGTGTTTTTCCTTTAACGCGATGATATGTGCCACGCCTCCATGAGATGTGGTCCCTTTTATCTGCTGTAGCTGGTGTGACAAGCCACTATGTTTCAATGCCTTTTTTCTCTAAACTATTACTTTCATTGATTCACTCTTGTGCGGACTCTTCTAGTTTATCACGATACCAGGTGTGAAATGAAGAGTTCTGGATTTTTTATGACCAGATGAACAGCCAATAGAAGTGGTACTGATAAAATATGACCTAACTCTTAATTCAGAATAAGTTGCACGAGCAGTATGAAAAGCTTTAAAAAATGGTCCCCTGAGTACTCTACTGTTTTTCGAAAACGATCATTTTCATTTCGGTCCCTTTTCGTATACATCTTAAAAATTCGTTATCTCGAGAATAAAAGCGCGAGCGTAGAAATCCTCTTGAAGTTTTTCATACCTCATTAAGGTCTACCTAATGCCAAAATATGGGATCTAGCGGGTTTGAACATCTGGGGAGCTTCCTCGTCAGTGATAGAATAAAGGCTACAATGATCCTTGTTACTGCTTTTATTTTAAGACTGTCCACTCCTGCAAGAAACTCATTTTCACCAAAGATCTCAAAGTGAAAGTAAATCCATGAAAAGATAGTCCGTCATCACATCTGTTAAGAATGAAATAACTTTTCATGCAATACCCCTGTTTTGGCGAACATTTTTGATAAGTTTCATTATCTTCTGACTGAAAAAAGAAAATCTTTGCATTTTTTTATTGTTTATGCTTTTTTGATCATTGCACCCAAAGTTCTCAGTTTAGACTCATACTATTTACTTAGAATAATTTTTGTTTGAAAGAGCTTGCCAAGGTGTAGACCATGATAGAGCCTCTTCTAGGGTTTACGCTGTTTTTATGTATATATATAAAGACACTACTATAAATCACACCTCAGTTTTAGAGCGTTCTTGAGACCTTTAATTTATCACTCCTTTTCCCACAATAGATGTAAGAACTGGAATAAAAAGAGTTCTATCATATTCTGCATTCTAATATGCTCCTGTAAATAAAACCAATATAGATGCATTAAACGAGCATGAACAGATATTTTACGTGCTCAAATACACTCCTAGGGCAAAGAATCTAACAGAAACGTGTCGGAAGTAGGGGTATTACAGTTCACCTTTAGTTCTGAACGAAGGAACTGCTTGATTAGATCAGCTCATTTAAGCGAAACCGTTCGAACAACTCTTTTGCTCCGAAGAACTGAACTTTAAGCTGGAGCCAGAGTTGCCAACTGTCATAGTCAGAAATCCGGAATTTTGTAGTCAAAATCCGGAAAATCCCGGAAATGTTTTTTGAAAAATCCGGAAATTTTCCGGAAAGATTTTTAGCAATTGATTTTTGTTGCTCAGAACAAGTTTCTCCGTGTCATTTTCATAATGAAATCATCTATTATTATGTTCACACAAAAACATGTTTCAATTTCAATATAACAAAAGAAAATCAATTTCAAATTTGAAAGTACAATAAACTAGACATATAAAATAGGTAAGTTATAATTTTTACTCTTAGTTAATACGTTGTCTTTTGAAAGAATATTTTTCACTAGAATGAATAAGTTTTAAGAGTTCTAGTTTTGATAAAAAATGTTCATAAGCTTCTGTGCAGAGTAATGAAGAGTTCAATCGAATTTGTAATTCAGCTCGAATAAGTTCTGTTGACATACGATTTCGTCGATCATCGAATAAATGTTTCATTGTTGAAAAAACACTTTCAACGTATGCATTACTGCATGGAATTGAAAATAAAAAACAAATGAATTTATACAAATTAGGAGAAGGTGTAGATTTAATAGATAAAAGCATTGCCCACAATTGATCGGGTCTGATTTCTTCTGATGGATCATTCTCTTCTTCTAAACCATCACAATCATCACCATTATCTTCTTCTTCTTCTCCTTTTTCTTCAACTGGTGTACTTGATGAGACTTTCCTTTTTATTCCAATTGATCGATTATTTTTATGATAAATAAATGTTCGAACTTGTTCTTTTAATGGAACATTTTGTTCTTGTGTAGACTTAAAAATCATTTGAACATCGGTAAATTCATTAAATAGATCATCTTCATTGAGATTATTTATTTGAAATAATTCAATACATTTCGTGAAATGTTTCCATTTAATACAATTGATAGTTAATAAACCAAATGAACTGATAGCTTCGTATAAAATCGATGGAGGAATACGATCAGATATTATTATATTCCCGTTTTTGTCCTTCTTCTTTAACAAATAATATTTATCGATATATTCCATAACTCTTTCAATAAATCGAATAAATGAAGCTTTTAATCTACTAACTGCAGTTGTAGACAATTGAGATAATTGTGATTTGCAACAAGCACTAAAAAATGATGAAGTTATTCGTCGTTGTAAAGCAAATTTTAATTCAGTTATAATTTGATGTAAACTAACAGCAGCTAAATGATGATTTTGTAGTTTTAAATTTGTTTTTTGAATAACTCGAAGGATGTGTTCTAGAAAGTTCAACACACAATGACCTTCTTCATCTGAAAAAAAATCCTGAAGCTCCTCTGGACATTTTTCTTCAAGATTTTCAAAATAATCTTTTAATAGATATGTACAATGTTAACCAACGAAGTTTGATATGCTTCAGGATAACCTAAACATATACAAAAAAAAATTATTTTATAATTATTATAAGGATTGATTGTGAACTTAATCGCATCGTAGCATCTCTTACCATGTAATCTTGTTCATAAAATTCATAATAAGACGTTAGTTCAGCTACTCGTTAAGCTGATGAAGAAAAATGAGCATGAATAGTTAACAATTTTTTTCTACATCAATAGTTAATAATTGATGTGCATACTTAACACCGTTGTGCAACACATGATTAAAACAAGATCCTAAAAAAACAAACGAAAGATCGTCTCAATACATTTCGAGATTTAATTACGCTTAACCTATATGTCGTCTGTTTAGTCATTTTTTATTCGTTTTAGATAAAAGAAAATGAGCTCCTCTCTAATTACCTTTTAACACGCTTGGTTTTTCATCACGAAATAAAGAAAAAACGCTATGATGTTCTCCCATATTCACGTTCGTGTTATCTGCTCCAACAGTTGTCAATCCTTCGATATCAAGTTGATATTTATCCAATATTTGTCGTGCATTATGATGAACATCGATTGCGGATTCATTTGGATCATCAATACAATCAAGAATTACTAAAAAAAACAATATAATTCATATATCAATTGAGAAGAATATTTTGATTATTGACCTTTCTTTACTCCATTCTTTGAAAAATACTGTATGCAAAACGGATAAAATTTTAAACTACCCTTATTACTTGCATCAAATGAAAGAGAATAATAAAATGAATCTTGAATTTCTTTCAAAACAATATGTATAAAATATGGTGCAAGAACGTCAGTTGCAATTGCAGCTGCTTTTGTTTTACCGCATGCAAGAGATTTAGCAATAGGTGATGGACCGAATAAAACTTTTAACACACTATTTGTACATTGTTGAGCAAGATAAAAAATTCCATGGCGAACACTGTGATAAACAAGAGCTGCTTCTGCTGCAGCAGCCTCATCTTTTTCACGATTTGGTTTCATTTTACTAGTAATTAATTGACGATCAATACTAAATGTTTGAATATTTTTCAAGTGTTGCTTGTTTTTTGAATGTTGAAGAACATCATTTTTACCACCATAATACGCACTAAATTGAAGATTACATGGCATACATGTGACTCGAGTTTTATCTGGTTTATATTCTTTTAAAAAAGAAAATTCATTCAACCATTCAGATCGAAAAACACCTTTCTTTTTTCATTCTTTTCTTTTCGTTTTTTATCAGTTCCATTTAATGCTGATTGTGGTTCTTCTAATGATTCTTTTTCATCTAAAACTTCATATGCTTCGCTTTGCAAAAACATTCTAAAAATATTATGGAATGATAAAATCAAAACATAATTATTATTTTATAGAACAATATTGAGAAAATGTGTAAAAAAATCGATTGGTTAGAATGAATCAAAAGCAATTGGTCTTTTATACGCACCAATAATACACAGCAATAAACTGCTGTGGCGCTGTGAAAAATTTTTTTTTTCACATTCAAAAGAAATCAAATGTAATTTAACAAGAAACATAAAAATCCGGAAAATTCCGGAACCCGGAAGGAATCCGGAAAAAAGTTGAAAATCCAGAATTTTTCTGGAAAATCCGGAAGAGTTGGCAACTCTGCCACCACTGCTCTCACGGATCGTGAATTACCAATAGTCACTCGCACTCCTTCGAAGTCGAAACAACGCTCGATTATGAGTCGGTTGACAGCGAATTGATCAATGAGGTAGAGTACAAAGATGTAGATAAAGCTGAAGGTGCGTTCGATCTCGATTGGAACAGCGACGAAGAGGACGAGGAGAAGGTGGTGTACAAAGAATTTTCACTTGATTATATGATCAAGGCAGTCAATTTCTATAATGAGATCAATCCAGTGACTGGAAAACGAAATTGACGATGGGAAACAGAGAAACATCAGTTTCGACGTATCCCACACCAAAACTATCTTGCACGGTTTTGTCATTATCTTGAGAAACATGAAACGAAGAAGTAAAAGCTCGACAAAATTGATAATCATGTATTTGATATGTTTGAACATGCTCAGAAAAAGGCTTGCCCGTGCACGATATTGATCTTCGTCGATGAGCTTTTAAAAAAGCCATGGATGAGTCTTTATACAATTTCGTGGCTCCAAGCTACTGGCTGTACACTTTCAAATGCAAACACAATATGTATATCCTAAAAGCCGATTAAGATAAGAAAGAGAGGCTTTTACAAGTTTTAGGCCTTTGAGTTTTCGCAAATCCTCAGTTTCTCCAAAAATATTTTGAGGTGACACTTACTGAAGCTATGTGTTCCTTACAGATTGTGATGAAGCGCCAAACGGAAAATCAAGAAATGATCACAACTTTGGTTAATTAGTTTGTGGCCGATGTTCGCAAGCTTTTGCCAAAATATACAGCTGGCAAGGTTATTAATACGGGTCAAAATGGAATCCAACTAGAATTGTATTTTACTCGCACGTTGAGCCACAAGAGGGAGAAGATTACAGTTGGATCTGTTCGCTCTATAAATGCCATCACCCATAGCTACATAGTTCAACCAACAATCACACTTGATCAACGCAAGAAGTTTCTACTTATCTCGGACTGTTGGGGAGTACAGACGAACGGAAAAAAATTATACAATCACATTCTGGAATGCACAAGGCTTGAAATACGGAGAAAAACGACGGATCAAATTCAGCCAGTGGATGTCTTTTACAACAAACAAATGAAAGTAATTTCTCGTCAGCTATATGATCATGTGTTGCTCGATGAGCTTGACATTAACATGAGCGAACGTAATAATATCATTCGTCTCACGTCTCTCAACCATAATCAACTGTCTTCTAAAGTTTTTTCTGGGATTATTCAATTTGCAAGATACGCCAGTGGTTACACAGACAATCATCCGGGGTTCTCCAAAACTGTAGCTGAAGTGTGTTTCTCGTTTGACACTACAATATGCGCCACGTCTCCATGTGATATGGATCCTTCCATCTGCTACAACTGGTGCCACAAACCACTATATTTCAATCACTTTTTTCTAAACTATTTCTTTCACTGATTTTCTTTCGTAAAACTTCTGTAGTTTATAACGATATCACCGATAAAATGAAGAATTTTGAGCAATCTATGAGTTGATGAACAACGAGTGAATGTGTTACTGATAAAATTTCATCTAACTTCTAAATCGAAGTCAATTGCACGAGCAGTGCATGAAACTGAGAAAATTTTCTACCCTAATACTCTGCTATTCTCCAACAACAATAATTTTCCATTTTACTCTCTCATTTTCTATGTTTCTTGAGAATTCGATATCTTAGGAATAAAGGCGCGAGGGCATGAATCCTTT
The DNA here is from genome assembly GCA_022393335.1 of Macrotrachela quadricornifera. NCBI lineage: Eukaryota > Metazoa > Rotifera > Eurotatoria > Philodinida > Philodinidae > Macrotrachela > Macrotrachela quadricornifera. The sequence goes on from JAJEKB010021049.1 coordinate 770,074, forward strand.
TGGAATTTTTCATAGCTCATTGAGATCTATCTATTGCCAAAAGATGAGTCTTGAAAGGCTTGAACACCTAAATATGTTTGCTCGTTAGCTAGAATTTAAAGATCTTTAAAACGAAAGTAATTATTAATTATCAATCTCGAATAAATGATTGAAAATACGCTTGCTACTATTCAATATAGCCACATGAATTGGATAGCTACCAGTGTCGCTTTGTAACCATAAATGAGCATGATTACTAGTCTAAAATTCCATTAATGCAAGAGATTAATTCTTTACTAACTACAATCGCAAATATAGAAAAAAAAAGTAAATGATACATAGACAAGTAATATTCTTACTTTTTCTCCTTTAAATAAAATAATAAAATCATGCAGTTAATAAAAAGAAATTTCATTACTGTTGAAATATCTATAAACATATTGATTAAGAAAACGAAGTTAGTTGGTAAGCAGTACCAATAGAATTATGTTGACAATATAAATTGAAATAACATGTATGTAGAAAAGTGAACTAAGCATTTAATTTAATACGATATTTTAGAATATTGACATGAGTAACTTCATATTATATATTATGATCACCAATTTGTTTAACGACGAGATATGAATAACTTTCAATATGTCGATCATCATTGATTAGTTTTTTGTAAACATTTGCATTTTTCTTCCTTTGCAAGCTTTTTGAATATGCTAGGAAAACAAATATTTCCTTATTTAATTAGATTCTTTTTTAGTTCTTTCGAATTTGTGAACAAAGATACAATGTAAGAAGACGACAACAATAATAAACATCAGAAAAATATTCCATTCTCAATGAGTTATTATATCATTCAGAATTGATCATGAATATAGAATTATTTCATAAAAAAACTCATCTATTTACTAAAAATGTGTGCTATATGATGTGTCATCAATCTGAACAATTATCGATTATATTATGTTCTATTTAATAAATGTTAAGTGCCTTTTCACGTGAAGAATATCTTACATGTTAATTTGTATGACTGATCTAATTGCTACGGTACCATCAATGATGACCATATCAAAATGTTGCTGATACGACGCAGTACTAATCCATTCTGATATTTTTGTAAAAATTTTCGTTTAAATCCTTTCCTACATTAAACTTCTCAACTTAATTATAAAAAGAATTCGATATATTCATTTCATAATATTTATTAGTTTTCTTTAATACCACGAAAAATGCTTTGCTGGCTCTTTGTTAGTTATTTTTTTTAATTTGAAAATTATAAGAAAAATTCGTTTTTATAAGATATATTTTTTGATATGGAGAATTTTATCCAATAAATATTGTATTTTCATCAATCGCATATCATTTCAAAGATAAAATATTTCTCAATTATAAACGTCGATTGAATTCATTTTCTTCTATGAAAGATCAGCACTTTTAATCCTATTTTTATTTGAAGCATTCTGTATAATTCTAATTCATTTCTCAATGTAGTATATTGATAAATTATAATTGTAAATACTGTGCCATTGTTTGTTGATGTTCTACAATCATCATCTGAAAATTAAAATGATTTAGAGAATGATGAATTCTCCGTTAGTGTTGCAATACCTAAATCATTCAATTGTTTTGAAAAATATTTTCTCAATTATATATTAAAAGCTAATCTGTAAATACTTGAGCAGCTTATGAAATACAAAAGAAAATTTCTCTTCATCTTTTTTACTAAATTGGTAGAATATATGTTAAACAACCGTGTATATTTTTTATTCTACGATGAATATTAACATCCGGTGAAGTGGAAAACTCATTTTCTCGAACATCATCAATAGGCTTTTCTTCTCATTTGCCTTTAAAATGAATCGATGTCGGAAATTTTATGATCGGAACACACAACACGATTTTGCTACTAACTATTGACAAGCAAAATAAAAGAATACGAGAAAAAGAAAATGCAAAAAAAATAAAAGAAACTGAAGAGAGTATTGATATAAAATCACTCAGACATTTTGTTCATTTACATTCTTCGAGAAAGACGAAAAAAACAATGTCATTCGAAACTATCGATCAACTCAATCGAGATTTTGAACAGTATTATAATAATGGACAAATCAAAGAAGCTATTGCTACATATGCAAATGATGCTCGAGTTTTTGCTACTGATAAACAAATTTATCAAGGTTTAAATCAAATTGAAAAATATTATTCGAATGCAAGAGATAATGGAAATGCAAATGTTAATTTACATACACAACAAGTTATTCAATGTGGTTCAGATTATCTTATTGAAATTAGGTTTTTTTATTACTAAATTATTTTTTTCATGATTATTCTTTTTTTTGTCTTATATTTAGTACTTATCAACTAAATAATGATGGAGGAAATTACGTTGTCATATGGAGAAAAGATGGTCAACAATGGAAAAAAATTATTGACATATTCAATTAAACAATAAAATCATTTTTAACTTTATTTCCTGTAGTGACATTTCAATTGTTCATTTATACTTTAGATTTTCTCAAATGATTTTATTAATTATAATAACCTATAGAATTAAATTTAACAAAAGAAATTGTCATCCGACTGTTTCCTTTAACATCAATTTCTCACCGAAATTCAAATTAATATCTATTTTTTAAAGCTAAAGCAAAATGTTCTAGAACTTGAATTTTTTCTCTTTCATTAGTTGAATTCATTCTTGAAGCAACATTAACTGTATCACTTCCATATATCATAAAACAATTTTATGCTACCAAATATACAAATATAGAAGATGTTTCATTTAATCTTGAATCATTAAGTTGTTTTCATAATTTCCAAGTAGATAAATTATTTTATTAAATGTTCCGAGATTAACTACAGAATGAAAACAATCATGATAATCTTGTGAGATAGTAAGAGAAAATTGTTTTAATATTACTTCGTATAACTGATCCACTGTTGATTCGATGAATTTATCTCCATAATAAAAGCCTCTTCATATTCAAAGTCTTTTCCGGAAAATACGCTACAAGAGAAATCTTAAAAGTGAACATTGCTAACTGTTCAATGCGTTTTTTCAATAAAACATACTGGGCTCTAGGTTATTGACTATGCTGATTCCGAATATGGACATATGGATTTCTCTTAGACCTCTATATTATGTTTTTCTAGAAATTCAGATCTTTAAAAAAATAACTTTAAAGTAAATTTTTATTTTTGACCCGTTCAGGTTATAGAGCACATCAAGTTGTCTATAAATCAATAGTATTTCATCGGAAAATCTGTTGGAAACAAAAACAAATATCAGACTATCACCAGATAAAGGTCTAAGAGGATTCCTTGTGTCCATATTCGGAATCAATATAGTCGATAATATAGAAGTCAGTAGGTTTTATTTGAAATAAAAATCTTTTTGAGTAAATAAAAATAAACATCGAAAATTTCATAGTCAAATCTCAAATTCAATTAAATTTTCAATTTTTTATTTTAACAAATAACATAAATGTATTGATGCGCAGGTATTATGAAAAAGATTAGATAAACATACACGTGGTTGTATTTATGTAATGAAAAGGAAAGAAAAAAGACGATTGATTTTGAATATAGTCAAGAATGTCCTTGATGAAATCTCGCCGACTTTTGGTCTTTGAAAAGAATACTTCGTAAAAAATGATCCTAGAAAAAGAATCTTTCAGTGAAAAATGTTTATAGTGAGATTTAATTTAAAAGAATGTTTTATATTTTATTACATTGATCATTTTATCACAAAATTGACTGTTACCTTGATTACAGTATAATTTGATATGTGTTATGTAAATAGGTAAATAAGAAAAATAAATGCGAAATTATTGAGTAAGAAATTATTTGTCGTGTTAAACAATAAAAATAATAAATAAAAACAAAATATATATTTATTTTATTTGAAAATCAATGATTAGAATATTTAAAGATCAAACATTATTTTTTTTAACAAAATTTCTCAATTAATGTCTGAAAATTATTCAATTAAGATGATTTCGATTATTTATATAAATTTGTTCGCTACGAATCAAATTGATATGATTAATGAAAGAATCTTTTCAGATTTTCAGCAGTGAAAAATAAAAAATAATTTATAAATAGACCAAATTTTTTTAAGTAGAATAAATAATGATACTTCAAAACAATACTTATTTATATTATTAATATGATTATAAAAGTTTAAATAATTGTATAAATGATTGTGATCTATTTTCAATCAATTATTTAGAGTTTTCATTCAATAAAATCTAACTTATTTGAATAATATTCATGAAAATAAATTTCTTCTTCTTGTATACTTAATAATCAATTGATTTTGATCAAAAAAAAAAGAAAGGATACGAAATTATTTTTACAATTTTATTATTTTATGATTAAAACATAAGTTTATATATTTATTAATAAAAAATAAATAAGTAAAAGAATGTTTTTCCTTGTTGAAAATAATTTGTTTAGTATTTGGATTAAATTTTAAAATTTAATCAATTAATATCCATAACCTCCAACACCTGGAGCACCACCATAGATTTGTCCACCTGTTGGATTTGGATTTCCACCTAACATATTATCTAACATTTCACCAGCAATACCTATTCAATCACAATTTATTTTATTTCAAAATATAATAATATAAATAAAAACTTACTGTTAACTCCTCCAACAACATTTTGATTGATCCATTGATCAGTTACTGCTTCCATCATAGGATTGTTTTGTCCAGGATACATTTTTGAATGAATAATTCAGATAAAAAATATTTGAAAGACGAAATGCTTACGTTTAACATAAAAAATAACATGTTTTTATAGTCGTATGCTAACCCCTTGACGGGATATTTTTTTAACGAAAAAAAGGCGAAGAGACATACGTGGGAATAGAAAGAAAAAAAATAGGTCCATTGATGATCCACGGCCCATTAAACGATTAATAATGATAAATCATTGAAGCATGACTGCATCTACATTACATCCAACATTTATGATAAATATTTATTTTTTTCGTTTTCAAGGTTTTTGTATCTTGATGCGTCAATAATTTCTTGCTATGCCTTTCTATTCACATAAAAGTCATAATTATTCATAATTAGGTAATCTGATGAAAATTGCATTACTATTCATAAAAGTAGATTATGTCATTCTAGTCCGATCACCATGAGTACTGACTTCTAGAAAAATATTCATATTTTTGCTCAGTGACGTATACTTGACTTCATTTTTGATTTATAAGATAGAATTATTGAATGTTCTATAATTCTATCAATGTATTGCTTGTTTAATATGATCAATCCAGATAATTTTTATTCTAATTCAATCGATACAAGGAATTTAAATATACTGCTCAGAAAAAGAATGCTTTCATGAACAAAAGTGTTATTACTTCAATAAAAATGTGTACCATTCGATGTCTTACTATGTAATCTTCAACATATTTTGTATTATCTTCTTGATCAAATTAAGATCCTCGACTTAATACGATCACTGCGGTAGATTACTGAAAAAAATATGCTAGCACTATTCGAAGTATAAAGTTTCGACTAAGTATTAGAATAAAAAATGTAAAACTGTTTATCAACTAACCATAGACAGGATGATGAAGTTTTTGGTCAATTTATAAGTGTATTATTTCAATATAAAGGGGAGAGTATTTTAATGGTCATATTGATGATTCAATCAGTTAGTGAAAATTCGTATAATTCTTATAGAATTGATTATTTTTAAACAAAAATGTTATACAGCATCTAGTTTACATCTTTATGATTGAATTAGCAGTTAACTTACTCATCATTGGTTTGCTTGTGTCTTTAACTACTCACTCATATTCCTAAGTTAAAAAAACGCGTGTATTTGCAAGAAATTTTAAAAAATATGCCTTTCAATAAAAAATTTTTTTTTAACTCATTGTAAGTCATGCATTATCATGAAAATAAATAGAAATTTTGAAATTTTTCAGTAAAACGTGCGAGGTTATGTATGAAATTATTCTTGCAAATACTTGCATATGATTGAACAATAACTAAATCTTCGCCAAACCAAAAGTATCAATGTGAAAAACCGGTATTTATAGAAACGATTCTACATTGACATAAAAGATGATTACACCATATTGATTGAAAAAAATTGTTCAGTTTTTCAAATTCTTCGGTGTTGCAAGCCTTCATGTACACGAATGCTTAGTAGTCATTCAATGATCATTATATTCTTCAATTTTGACTGAATTGCTAAATGTAAGTAGATGATCGAATGATGAAGAAGCTTTATTTTATAAAATAAACTATGTATGTTTGAATTGTTTCCAGAGAAACAATCTTCTGCATGCTAGCAGCATGTACTTTCTGTTTTGATCATTATAATTGTCTCAAATACTCCTGCGATCTTTTTTGGAACAGCTGCTAAAATGTTTTTTATGTTCTAGGAAGTAGGATCTACCATTTTTACCACGATCGTTCATTAAGAACTCGTGTTAGTCGATTAACGTATCTAACAAACGAGGAAGAAGTATATTTTGTCTCAATTCTACAATTGCTTCTTAATTATGGTTTTGATGTATCGGTTGCATTAGCTTGACATTTATCAAATGATTATTATCAGTCATTAGGACTATCACATAAACCATGTAATAAATAGTTACGTTTATATATGAAAACTCTACCAATAATATAAAATGGAATGGAGAACAAAGAATAGAATAAGTATATGTTATAGTTTTCACGAACGACATTCATAAAGGTTACGATAAAATACGGACTCGTTAGTAAGTCTCAACCGTTTATCGACAGTAATGAAACTGATTACAATATATAGATGATTGGTTTTTGAAGTAGACGTAGTATTTGTTGTATTTGTCATTTTTATTCTAAGTGAATGGTTGATTGTTGAGTAAAATGAAATATCAGGAAAAAATTATTTCAGTTTTAATTGCAATTAATGACGGTAGTTTTGTACTTTCTTCATTTGTTATATTTAGTAGTAAAATACTTGACGAATAACTGATGTCGTGGTAGTCCATTGAGAACGTTGTATGGCATTATGGATAACGTGAATGTATCATTTTATGAAAACATTTCAATATTTCCTATTAGTACCAATCAGTTTGATGTATCGTAGGAAAGAATGAATCGTTAATTCTTCGAATTTTACTTTAAATATATTTTATTCAGTATCTTATTTGAACAAGTTGTTATTGTTAGTCATAGATGGTTACACATCACACTTTACCCTCGAATTTATAAATTTATTAAAAAACAACAGCATCATTTGTTTTATTTTTCCATCTCACACATCATATATCAGGTAACTGTTAGATTTGATTCTCTTTAGTTTAGTATAGTAAAATGATTGGATCAAAATTATGAAAAATTATTTCAAAGAAGAAAATAAAACTTTAACAAAGCTATTTCTTAAAAAGCGTGTCATCAGTGCATCCCAAATTGTGCCATTATTTATTCGATCAGATTAGTGAAAATATTCATTTTTTTAAATTATATTTTGTTGATTATTCACGAACGGGAATATAGTCTTTTAACGGTCTTCAATTATTTTTATCTTTTCACAATCTATTAATACAACTATTTTATAAACATTTTTACTTCTTTAATATGATTATTTAACTTCAACTAAAAATAAAGGATAAAAAAGAAATATTCAACGTAAGATCTCGTCTATCATGTACAGCTTTTCATCTTTGCTATTTAGTCGAAGTGTCTTATCCATACTACTTAATGGATACTGGTAAAATTCTGGTGAGTGAAAGAGGAAACCAGAATGTCCATTATGCCAATTTTATTTAAATACAACATCGACTGACTGATGAAGAGCATATTTTCCTATGTCAATGCTATGACTGCAAGAGTGGATGTGAGTGTGCGAAAAAGAAAGATTAATAGTGTCATCCACTACCACATCCATATTTACATAAAGTAGTCATGTGTTGATCGTGTAACCTGCTGTAACCAAACTAAGAAAATATTTTTTACGGAAATAAATGAAATTTGAAATGAGCATTCAAAGAATTGGAGTAAATCAGGAGCAAAATTCTAAATTGTTGTCGACTATCTAGCGTGTATAGTTGCTAAGAGGAAACAAAACTATTAACCTAGTTGGTATCGTCGCGAACAGTTTATCCAATACGACAAAATGAGTCTAGTACAAAGTGAACAGAATGAAGTTATATAGTGTATGGGACGAAACGTAGTAAAATGGAAAATATGGTTGCCAAAATAAAGCAGCTATATCTTCTACGAATAAGATAGAATCAAAAAAATGTAGAAAAGTAGCAACAACACTGAAGAGAGCGAATAAAGACAATGAGACTTGCACTGATCCTCAGACTATAGCTGTTGTGCACATCTTCAAAATTTAATTCAAATATACATAATTAACATTCAATAATAATATTTCGGACTTTTAAACCTTTCGATTTATTCTGCTAAATATTGTGCTACTGTTTGAATTTTTATTTTATTTAAACGTAAATAATATATCTATATGTTCCATTATGTTTTTCATAATTTATACTTTCGTATTTGAACGATGATTTATAACTAATAAATTCAGAAAAAAATATTTTATCAGCTCTATAAATAATATATCTATTAATTGACCAAGCGACTCATTATCATACTCGTAGTTAGCTAATGATCAATGCTTCATTTTTTTGTTCCAATATTTAATCAAAATTTTATATTTCATATGGTACCATCAATGAATTTAGGGGAAAAGACGACTTTTGCTTGTCGTCATCCCCCTCCTCTGCTAAAATCCTAGATCCACCATCTGATAGCACAATCAATTTTTCTTCAGTAATCAAACGTAATTCTATACATTTTACATAAAAGTGATAAAATTAGAACAGAATGATAATTGTAGTGTTTAAAAAACAATATATCAAACGATAGATTTCGTAGTGATAAATCGAATGCATAGATAGTGAAGTCCAACAACACTTGAGTAGACTCATTTGACCACATAATGTTCGTATTCCTACCATTATACCGCATTCTTGATTCAAATATTACACGGATAAAATTGTTAAATCGATCGCCTTGCTTTCATTGTCTATGATTGAATGGTATATATTTCTATTGAAGTAATAACACTTTTGTTGATGAAATCATTTTCTTTTTTGTGAACAGTATATTTAAATCCCTTGTATCAATCGAATGAGAATACAATGAACAAAAATCTTAATTAAAGTTTTTTATAATTATGATTATTGATTAGAAACAAATTAGTTTTCAAAGAAAAATTTGATAGAATTATAGAACATTCGATAGTTATACCTTGTAGACCACAAGTGAAGTCAAACAGACTTCACTGAGCAAAAATATGAATATTTTTCTATAAGTTAGTACTCATGGTGATCGAATTAGGATGACGTAATATACTTTTATGAATAGTAATACAATTTTCATTGGATTAACTAATTATGAATAATTATGCTTTATTATGTGTGAATAGAAAGGTATAGCAAGAAATTATTGATGCATCAAGACAAAAAAACCTTGAAAATGAAAAAAAAAATATTGATTATAAATATTGGTGGTAATGAAGATGTAGTCATGCTTCAATGATTTATCCTTCTTAATCCTTTGATAGGTGGTGGATCATATATGCATCTTTTTCTTTCTATTCGTCTGTATCCTCCTCCGGCTTTTTCCATTGAAAAGTCGCTCGTCAAGAGATAAACGTAAGACTATAAAAACATGTTATTTTTATGTTAAATGTAAGCATTTCGTCTTTCAAATATTTTTTATCTGAATTATTCATTCAAAAATGTATCCTGGACAAAATAATCCTTTAATGGAAGCCATAACTGATCAATGGATCAATCAAAATGTTGTTGGAGGAGTTAACAGTAAGTTTTTATTTGTATTATTATATTTTGAAATGAAATGAATTGTGATTGAATAGGTGTTGCTGGTGAAATGTTAGATAATATGTTAGGTGGAAATCCAAATCCAACAATGGGTCAAATTTATGGTGGTGCTCCAGGTGTTGGAGGCTATCCAGGATATAGACCATATTAATTAATTCAATTTTTAAATTTAATCCAAATACTAAACAAATTATTTTCAACAAGGAAAAACATTCTTTTACTTATTTATTTTTTATTAATAAATATATAAACTTATGTTTTAATCATAAAATAATAAAATTGTAAAAATAATTTCGTATCCTTTCTTTTTTTTTTGATCAAAATCAATTGATTTTTAGCTATAAAAGAAAAAGAAATTTATTTTCATGAATATTATTCAACTAAGTTAGAATTTATTGAATGAAAACTCTAAATAATTGATTGAAAATAGATCACAATTAATTATACAATCATATAATTATTTAAACTTTTATAATCACATTACGTTTTTCTTAATTGACGGAAAAAAGTATCCGCAAAGCAGAATTCAATTTAGGTTTTGATAATTGTTTTATTTGAGATTTGCTACTTAACATGATGATACCTATCTAAAAAAAATCAATATAATATTTACAGATAATTAAAAAATGCCGATTTTTTTTTCCATATAGTGATATTACTATTTCTCTAAATCTAAGATTTTTTCATCAACTTGAATGGTCCAAGTAACAAAGGCACGAATGATTGATTGAGTAGATGTCGGTATCGACTACGGAATTAAAGCACAAAGAATACCGTATGCATATTAAACAAAGAAGTAAGTTGTATTATGTGATATTGATGAGAAATATATATGAAGGGACGAAGTAAGTGTGTGCAGTCTTTAAGTTATTGATTATTTATCTAAAACAAAGGTAATTTTGATGATATTCACATATTTATCATTGGAATTATTTAATCAATTCTTGATTTTTAATTAGAAATAGTTTCCTGATTGCATTTATAAAAATTATTCTTTAATTCAAATAGAAGAATATATATTGATTACAGGCACATTTTTTTTTCTGCTTCGGAATGACTTATATATGATGAACAGGAAAACTCATTCTCTGGAACGGCACAATAGGCCTATACCATTATTTGACTTTAAAATCAATGGATGTCATAATTTTTACAATAGAATAATACAATATGATTTTTCTCATTGTAGTACAACAAAAGAAAAATCGAGAGAAGAAGAAGATTGCCATAAATAGGAAAAGACATTCATTCATCTGCATTCTAATATGAAAGTCGGAAGAAGAATGTTATTCGAAACTATTGATAAATTTAGTCAAGATTTTGAATATTATATTCTAATGCAAGAGATAATGGAAATACAAATGTTAATTTACATATACAATTAGTTATTCGATATGATTCAGATTATCTTATTGAAATCATATTTCTATCTTATTAAATATATTTTGGTGCTTATTAACTAAATAATAATAGATGACATATGATTAATTTTTTTTTTCAACAAATTTTCCTAATGAAACATCACATATATGTTTATTTGCAACAAGAAAATCACGTGCTATGCATACATCTTGAGACAATATGCTTGAGACTTTATATATAGAACATAAGTATTTGAGTTTATTATTTGATTGCATAACATTGTTACTTATACAGTTGAATTGTTAATCAAATATGTATGTTTCTTATTAAGACTGTGCATAAAAAAACAAAAGAATGTTCATCTCTAGTTTATTGATAATATTAATTCATAGAATTGTATTTAGTTTTAATACGAATAAAAGACAAAAAAAAAAAAAAAAGAAATCGATTCTATTCTAAAATTGAGAGAAAAAAAAGAAAGAAAGAAAGATCACTGTTCAAAAATTTGAGTTTGATTTGAGAAAATAAGTTATCATACGGCTTTTCCCTTTAACATCAATTTCACCTCGAAGTTCAAATTGATATTTATCTTTTAAAGCTAAAGCAAAATGTTCTGGAACTTGAATTTTTCCTTTTTCACCAGTTGAATCCATTCTAGAAGCAACATTAACTGTATCACCCCATATATCATAAAATAATTTTGTTGTACCAATAACACCAGCTGTAACTGGACCAAAATTTAAACCCATACGAAGTTCAAATGCAAAATTTAAAAGTGCTTCATTAAATTTATGCATTGTAGATTGAAATGCTAATGCAAAATCAACAAGATCATAAATTGATTCTAGAAAAAAAACAAAAATTTATTTTTTTTGAATTTCCTTGTTTTTATTATTTACTAAGTGAATTTTCATCATTAGAATCCGTTTGTAAACCCGATGCAGCCATATATGTTGCTCCAATAGTTTTAATTTTTTCAATTTTTGAAAATCTTGGATCAAGAAATAATTCTTCAATATCACCATAAAATTCATTTAAAATTCTTGCATAAAATTTTCCACCTTCATATTGTTCTTCATACATAGCATGAAAATTAATTAATGATGCAAATATAACTCCAACACATGGATGATTTTTTGAATATGACCCACCTAAAAGTCTTAATGGTTCAATAACATGTCCTGGTAAAATATTTTTTAAAAGCCAATCAGCTCTTTCACGTTCTTTTTCAATTTCAATTCGTTGTTGAGAAGATTTATGAACAACATGATATTGTGAACGACGTGCAACTTCAACTTGACGACTTATTCCATATAATACTATTAAAGATATTAATACACAAATACTTATTTCTACTATTGATGATACTAGAAAGAAAAACAACAACAACATATTTTCTTTTGTTTTTAAAAGAACAAACTTTGAATTTGTTGTTTTAGAATAGTAAATGGAAGATAAATTATTATTGATATTATTCCAAGTAATATTTTAATTAAATGAGATAATGATGCACCTATTGTTAAATAAGTTGATATAAAAAGTACAAATACTGGTAATGTTATTTTATAATTATCATTTATTAATATTATAATTAAAGATAATAATAAATAAATTGATGCTAATAAATGTCTTAATATCCATGATTTAAGAATAAATTTATTAAAACAAATAAATATAATTGCAAATAATAATTGTATTGATATTAATATAAGAAAACAAATAGATGAATAAAGTTTTTTTGGTAAATATATATAAATTAATAATAATGATATAATAGTTAATATAATTTCATATATTAATAATGAATGTGGACCAACATGATAAGAAAAACCTTTTTCTAATTTATTTTCTTTATATTTTAATGTTAAAAAATTAAATGCCATAATTAATTCTTTTTCTTCATTTTCAATTGTTGTTTCATTTATATTTTCAATATTAACATCATTTGTTAAATTTTTTGGTGCATCATCTTCACTTACAGTTGCTCGACGAGCTTGTTCAACTTCTTCTAATAATGGACTTGAGATATTCTATTTTTAAATTTTAATTATAAAATAAAATAAAAAAAAAGAAAAAGAAAACGTGTGTGTATTTTTTTTTTATTACCGGTGATTCTGATTCATTTGAAATATTATTTGCATCATTTAATGGTACAGCTAATGAAACTCCTGATGCAACAGCAACAGCAGCAGCTTTTGCTAATGTCATTGGTGGTGGTTTTCGAGTTATTCGATGACTTAAACGTCGTTTACCAATAAAATATGTTTTTATTTCATCTAAAATATTGCATTTTATTTAATAAAGAAAAATAAATAAAAGATATTTTTAAACTAACCATTTCCTTGTAAATGATATGGTTGACCTTCTTCAAAATGAAATTCATCTGATTTAATTAATGAATATGTTGATTGTGTTATATGAACATAACCTAAATTGGAATATTTATTAGAAATAAAAATTTCCTTTTTTTTTTTCAAAGAAAATTTCAATTATCAAAGCTGAGCAAACAAAATCAGCATTTATCTATTATATAATGCGTGAACACTAATAAATAACATGCTTTAATAATATATATATTAGAAACCCTTTAAGAAAAATTATAATAAAATTTATTTATTTATTTAATAAATAAAAAAATAAAAATTTCAATTAACCTGGTTTTCCTGTTGATTCCATTTTATTTGCAAGTGTAACATCATTTGAAAAAATATCAAATTTAAATTTTTTTGTACCAACAATACCACAATTAACTGAACCAGAATGAACACCAACTCTCATATCAACTTGTTCATTATTATCTTCATCAAATTCTTCAATTGCATTTATCATAGCTAAACCCATTAAAACACAAGATTTTGCATGATCTTCTCGTGGTTCAGGACAACCACTAACACAATAATAACAATCTCCTAATGTTGCAATTTTTTCACATGACATTTGCACACATAAATCATCAAATCGACCATATAAATCCGATAATAATGAAACTAACTGTGCTGCACTTTTATTTGATGACATATGAGTAAAACCAACAATATCAGCAAATAATATTGAAATATTTTCCATTCGTTCAATATGTAATGGACGAAATATAGTCATTTGTAAATCATCTTCACCTTGACGAGATAAATTTATATTTTGTACACGTTCACGAAATACATCAAAATCTTCCATTATAACTTTAGAATATTTTTTTGGCATTAATGAATCAATCATTTTTGATATTAATGTATGTTCATTTAATAATGATCCATGAACTATTGCATCTAAATTTTAAAATACAAAAACATTTTTTTTCTTACATGTTTTAGTACATTTTCTTTTTAATTCTTACTTCTACATAATTGATTATATGCTGAACGATGTGTTATATTTAATAAACGATTTAAATAAATTCCAATCATATTTATTATTAATAATAATATTAAACGCATTTTTAATTCTAATGTTAATATGGATATAATTATTGTTATTATAATTGATATTAATATTGAAAATGGAAGTGATATATAACATAATGTATAAATTAATATAATTAATATATATATATGACATTCCATTGGATATAAACAACTTAATATTATCAATGGACATATACATATCAATGATATTATATTAGATAAAAGACGATTTCGTAAACAATTTATTATTGTTAATGATAACAAATTTAAAATTATACTTATACATAATAATGATACATTTATTATTTTGATTTTTGAACGTAAGTTTCCTGTTCTAAATAATAATATTTCAAATAAATTAATTAATGAATGAATTATTAATATAATAACTAATAGACGATGGCTTGATGGATATATATTTCTTAAATAACTTAAAATAAATTTTTTTTCTATTAATTTTGATTCAAATCTAGGAAAAAATATTGATCTTAATGACCATTTTTCACGGGGTACTACACTTGTGGATGAGTGACGTGGTTCCATTGCACCAACCATTGACTAGAACGACAAACTCTATACCATCTATAATAAGTCAGAAAGACATTACAGAAAAGAACAAAATCAATGCTATTCTTACAAAAAAAAAAAAAACTAAGAAAAGAAAAAAGAAAAGAAACAGAAAAAAAAGTCATTTCTTTGTCTAACAATATTTCATGTCTATTTCAAAGTCACCTGCTGTCTAATTTAATTCTCTTCAATTATTGTTAACTAAATTATAATAAATCTCGTCAAAAAAAGAAATCTTTCCATTAATTCATTGTTTTTTTTTTGAACAAAAAAAAAATCTTTAAAATTCTTAATAATAATTAAGTAATAGCAATAATTATTATTTTCATCTCTCTTTTTTTTGTTTTTTAATTTCTAAATTGATTCACATTTATTTTCATCTTTTTTTTTAATAAAAATAATTATTCTCTATAAATTAAATGATTAAGAAAATTATTTTAAATATTTAAAGATAAAATTTTATTTAATCTTTACTATTGAAATGTATTCTTATTTTTATCAAAACATAAAAAGAAACGATTATTCTAATAAAAATAAATCTTACTTGACAATCTTTTCGAAAGAAAAAGAAACAAAAAAACAGCCGAAAACGATTTTTATCTTAATTCAATAAATGATTATTTACTGAATAAAAATATATTTCAACAATTTAACATCTTTCTATGACAATTCAGATTAATAAATATCAGATTAACTAAGTGGTTTCACGAGATTAACCAATCCAATGCATTTTTATAATGCATTAATGTGTTGCATATATTCTTTATTGAATAATAACAACTAGTAAGAATACATTTTTGAAGTATTTGATCAAAAATAAAAAGGAGTTATTAAATATAAATGAATTATTTATATATTTTAGTTTTTCAATTTTTATTTAAAATGTTAATCAGAAAAAAATTCTCTTTTATAAAAATAATTTATTTATAATAATTATTCAAGTTTTCAAAAAAATTTCTTAAGAATATCTAGATAAATTTGAATTATTTTTTAAAAATATTAAATTCGAAAATAAAATACTCGATTTATATATATATATATATAATATTGATTTATTGAATCTTTAATAAAGAAAAAACATCCTCAAAACATGTCATCTTTTTTTCTGTCCATTGATGTCGAAATAATTCTAATTCAATAAAAAAATAAAAATCGATTTGTTCATCATTTAGTCATAAACTATTTCCGTTTTCTCGATCAATGACATATGAAATTTTGTTTTGATTTATCTCTACATGAGATAAATATCATAATTGATTAGTAATTTTCAATAGGAAAAAAAACTTAAAATTGCCTGTCTTTTGTTAATATTCATTCGATTGAATATAAAGATTAATCAATTTTTTTTTGTTTAATTTGAATAATTAAATCAATATATATATATATTTGTTATTTATCAAAATCATAAAGAATTATTTATTTATTTTTTTTCTTAGGTTAGATTGAGATAATAATTTTATTATTTAGTATATAATAAATGAAATTACATTCAAGAAGAATCCATTAAAAAAAAA
>JAJEKB010021049.1:831763-858309 GCA_022393335.1 Macrotrachela quadricornifera
GGATAGCTACTTTATAGTACTTTGAGTAGTACTTTATAATACTTTGAGTAGTACTTTATAGTACTTTGAGTAGTACTTTATAATACTTTGAGTAGTACTTTATAGTACTTTGAGTGGTACTTTATAGTAGTTCATAGCACTTTTTGTAGTAATTTCGATGATACTTTTAGTGCTATATACTGTTGATGTTTTAAAGTGAAAATAGAATTGTTTAGTATTGAGAGATCTAGTTGAAATGATGGAGTTAGCGTGATACAAATGAGGAATAGGGCTAGTTAGTCAATAAAACTGGGCTTTGACAGAGTAGTACTGTAACGTATCCCGCATAGTGAGGTCAGCTACCGTAGCAATGTAAGTAAGGAAAGATGGATTTTATAGATTGTAACTACGTAGTCATAAAACTTCATTTTTCAAAGACAGTGTTGCGCAGTGGATAATAGCATAGCTAAGAGTAGGTATATACGGTAAGCAAACCTATATAAGTAGCCATACGTAAGACTGAATACCTCAATATGTGTTTCTTTAGAAATAGATGAGTATAGATATGTGAGTATTTTGGCATTCATAAGTACAACTAGATGATAGTATTTAATGCAGTTTTGTCAACATATTTCAGAGCATATTTATAAGAATGGTCAGGCTTAAACAAAGTAATTAAGTGTTCTTAATAATTTGGAAAATTATATATAGGAATAATACATCCAAAGTTATGTCTGAACGGTGAGAGTTTTAAAAACAGCCTATAAAATACGAAATTGTGAGATCATATTTATGCAATAGATCATTTAAGGCCAGTAAAAATTGCTGTTTTCAACAGTTATCCGATTTCAATACAATCTTAACATCGACCTATCTCGTTTGATACAGATGCGAAATGGTATTATAGAACATCGAATAACAATGAATGTCATGTCGATGTAGCATTCGCATCTGTATCAAACGAGATAGGTCGACGTTAAGATTGTATTGAAATCGGATGGCCGTTCATGCTAGTGAATTCTAGTAAGGTGACAGAAGTACTTTTTAGTACTTTCAGAAGTACTAAAGTAACTTTTAGTACTTTAAAGTACTTCTGAAAGTAAAATAGTGTTATAACATACTTTTCAAAGTACTAAAAAGTGTTCACTTATAAGTACTTTTCCCATATTTGAAAAATGTGGGTGAAAGTACTTTTTATTACTTTTAGAAGCACTAAAAGTTACTTTAGTACTTTAAAGTACTTCTAAAAGTACTTTAAAGTGCTGAAACGTACTTTTCAAAGTACTAAAAAGTGTTCACTTATAAGTACTTTTCCCATATTAAAAAAAATGGGATAAAATACTTTATAGTAACTTTTTTCCTCAAAAATTTTTACATGGGTTATTTTCAACTGTTGTTCAAATAAAATTAATTCGTTCAAAATCTTTCTTGATACAACCGTTTAAATTTTATAACTTTCAAAGTTTTAGGAATGCAGATAAGTATGCATTAAACGCGAGTTTTCACGTTACATCAGTCATGCTCGGTGTAGGAGTAGAAATTCATTGATAATCAGTGGGAAATCCAGGAATTTCTGAAGGGAGATACGGTTCAACTAAAGTGATGCAGATACAGTTCAAAACCAATGTTTTTGTGGAAAACTTCTAACAATTAGCATAAATTCGATTCGAAAGGGAGCTACGGCCACACCCCTCGCACTTCCCCTGAATCCAACCCTGTCGATGTCAATCAATTCAACAGATCTGGATCATGCTATATTATAAATGATGCATGCAATATAATAAATGGTGTCTATTATTTTATCTTTAAATCTGTTGGATTATCTTCATAAATGTTCATCTTTGGTATTGACACATACATTCACATGCGTCAAAGAGGATAAATTTGACAATAACCTTATACTGAATGTAACACAGATTCGAGGAACGAGTACATTTACATTCACTAGAAATAAAACTAGAGGTAATGAAGATTAGATGTGTTCTATAGCTTTACCAGAAAACCGATTACTTCCAGGAGTGCGAGATATAGAAGATATATCTCTACAACTCCTATATCTTCATATACGATATAGGTGAGAAGTGAATATTTTCAGTCTGACAACATAGTAATGAGTCAGAACATCCCTAAACAAACAGAAATGGTATATATTTCAATAGAACAAATAAAGGAAAAGAATAAAAAAACCTTGCATACTGAAAGAAGTTTTTTTCATGTCCCATTTGCCAAATGAAATATATGCAAATGCTACATATATATCAATAATGAACGAAGAAAAGGAAAGAAAAACATTGTATTAATGACATATACTACTTTTCGGTTCTGCAAGTTAAACTGAATAAACGGACATGATATATGTTAGGTATAACTATTTCTCATCTCTACCCCTTTTATTGAGGCCAAAACGACAACTATATATAATCATAACAAAACGGAAAAATCCATCGGATGGAAAATCCCATGGATGAACAACATGAGGGAAAAATCCCTATACATGAGTGAATTGCAACTTTATCGTACAATTGGTTTTTTGACGTGTTTTGCTTTTAACTCCAGTTCTTATTGACCGATTTAAACTTTTTTTTTTGTTTTACTTCTTTACTCATGCTTGTACTGCCATATAATTTTCAAGTCTCTACCTTGCACACTCGTAAAGATATTCGCATTGAAAGACAAAAAAAACTTATTTTTGGATGACTCATTCAAGCTAAAACTGATTTTTCTAGCATTGAAGAAGGAATAAAAGAGAAAGTAAATAGCACGTTTTGTAGAGCAACTTTCACGCTATAGAAACATATGATTCATAAATTTATCTTGTTTACTTTTTGTGATCGTTTATGGAGGTAATACTTTTACACACACATGTAGCTCCAGACGAAAACCAGCACTGGCAGGTTACGGAAACTAGTTTTGGAAAAAATGAACCTACCATAAGATAGAGCATTAAAAACTCTATCGAAACAGCCTAAAATATTCCAAAAAAATTTTCTTTTTACGACAAAAAAACACGAAAACCCCTTTTGTCACTCGCTTTGTAGCTTCAGATTTTCGAAAGTGTTTCGTCAATAGCTTTTGATGCACTTGTCCGATTTTATTCGAACTTTTATCCAAGTTAGTAAACAAAAAGTTCTTTAAGTGGTCAAAATTTCAGCAATACAGCGTGTAAACTTTAGGAGAAATTTACATTTTACGTCAAAATGTAGCTCCAGATTTCCTTCACTGATTTTCTAGAGAGCTATGTACTGAATCGAGGTTTTTTACGTGGTTTCTAGAGACTTCTTCAGGAATTCTATAATGTGGGTGAGGGTGTGTGTTCGATTTTAATTTAAGATATAATAATTGCTACATCGAAGATGAAACAAGCTCAATATGATAAACGAAGACATAAAAAAATTAAAATGAAAAGATCGTTAGATAAAACATTTGATAAAGAATATAAACAAAAACAAGCTCTGAGACAAAGAAAACATCGTGATAAGTTAAAGCAGCAACACCAAAATACAGTAAAACCTACTCTTTCACCATGGCCAGGTTCAACAACAACGAAAAGTGATTTACGAAAGAAAGAAGGTCTACAAAGAAGAAGATGAAATACTTTAAAATTGAAAAAAGAAAATGTCGATCTACGTGCAAGTATTCGCCAGTTAACGATCGAAAATAACAAGCTCAAAGTTTCTCGACAACAGACACCTCCACGTCCATCACCAACCAAAATCTCGTTAGATAATACCAGCCCATTGTCAAAGAAACGTGGTATTTTACGTGTCAAAGATCAGAAGGAACATTTGCCACGTGGTTCTGCAAGAGATTTTCACAAAAAATTGGGAGTCAATCTATCTAATTCAAATGCACAAAAGAAAACAACACCATCCCTACTTCGAAATGCGATTGAACAATTTCTTTGTCAAGATCATATTTCAAAGTTATGTCCTGACAAGAATAAAACAGTTCGTGATCATTAAGTTCGTTATCGTCTCAATCATCTTTCAACATTGCATCAGATGTTTGAATACGAAATAGATATCGTTATTGATTATGTCACATTTACTCGTTACGTGCCAGATTATTTTCAGAAACCGGCTCATGAGAATTGGGGAACAAGTTTGTGTGTAGTCTGTTTAAATCCGCAAATGAAATTTAAAAATCTGAAACAGTTAAAGCAAAAACATCCTTCTATTCAACCTGTCATTCATGACACATCAATCGATTTATCAGAGTTAGTGAAGGACGAAAACAAATTGGAGGAATTCAAACGTAAATTAATAAAATTAAATGACGAAAAATTAAACATAACTTACAGTGAATGGCAAAAAATAAAAAACCAAATTGTGTGGTGCTAGTGTCAACAAAAGTGACACTGACTGTTTCAATTAAGGATTTTTTGAAAAAATTCATAATTGAAATTGATGTAAGTGTCTGATTAAAACTTTTTCTAGGTCACGAAGTTTGGTTCCATTTTTTCATAAATCTAGATTTTGAAAGAGCATGTGTGTAAAATTCGAGAAGTTTAGAGCTGCAAACACAGCAAAAACAACAGCAAAAGAAGAAGATAACATTGCAACAATTCAACTGGATGGGAGTAAAAATTATAATATGAAACAGGCGAGAAAAGAAAAGGGTAAGGATGTATGTGCCATTTGGGAGAATAACTTCACTTAGCTAGAAGCGTTTAAGAGTTTACTAAGTTGACCTGTTAAACTATATGTTTGAAAGTTTCTTCGTACTATTTTTTTTCTTATTCAATTAGGTGCATATTATTTTGAGCAACACATTGCTCTTTTAACTGGTTATGTTTGGTTAAAGAGTGGTTCATTCAGTTTTGACTGTATCAGTGATGATACAAATCATATGTCCGAAGCTACATGGGCATCAACAAATGATTTACTTCAAGCGCTAGTTCACGAAAAAGAAGTCACAATAATTAACATAATCTCGGACAGTCCTGTTTCACAATTTAGAAATAAGACAACCATCTATTTGATGAAACAATTCGCTATGAAGGAACAAGTTGATCTTAAGTGGATTTTTCTAGAGTCTGGGCACGGTAAGGGTGTTTCAGATGCTGTTGGAGCTGCTTTAAAACGAAATTTTGATCAAGCAATATCTTATAAGCCTAATGATTCATTTAAAAATACTATGGATTTGTTAGATGCAATTGAAAATTCGTCTAATATTAAATTATTTATCTGTGATAAATCAGATGTTAAAAAACTGAAGAAATCAATACCAGAACTTGTTGCAATCAAAGGAACAGCTGAGTTTCATGAGATTATAGCAAACAAAGATGGAGCACTTTATGCCAAAAACGTATCGAGTGAAAAAGAAAAGCAGTTGAAAGTACAGTTTTGAACTCAGTGATAAGGATATGTTTACTGAGCAAAAATGTCGGCTCTTTCCAGATATCGATGCTTGTAGTATACATTCCTTTTCTTTTTTATCTATTTCAAAATAAACAAGAACAAACAGTAAAAAAGACTTTTGTTAATAGCTTTTAGATTCATATGAGAGATTACAAGTGAGGAGATCGAATTGTGAATCATTACGAATGAAATTTAAAATCTATTAAAATTTTGAAAACTATTTTACAAGGTATCTAGGATCGGAACAAAGGTTTTTAGATATAGTGAGTCACTATAGTAACACTCAAACGATTCGTCTAGCGTGAGATATATAGGTCTGGCAGAGGGCTATCGATTAATGTGTAATATGTGTGTCTTTGCTTTAATTTCAAAGCATTCTTTTACACTAAACCTTACACATAAAAATTCGGACATTTGGACATTGAATATCTCGGTCCGTTTGCATCTGGTAGTTGGAAAATTTTTACCGGATACTCAGAAAATGATGGGGAACAATATGTAGGTATCAGATTCTCTCTAAACTCACTTTCATTCTTTTTCATCAATTGTACAATAAAGTTGCAATTCACTCACATATATACGAATATACAAATGAGAGAAAAGGGAAAAATCTAATGAAGAGAATGAAAGAAATACCCTACATGCGAGAATAACATACAACAATAGAAAAGAAAGAGAACAACAAAGGTAGTGGAATATATCCTGTGTTCCACTACCTAACAATATATATAATGCATATGACGCAATGAAAGAAAGAAAAATTATTCGTTGTAGACGTACATATGTTTGTGTAAACCAGACAGTTATGGATATGTTATACATATATTCTTTTGTTCTCCTATATACCATTTAACTCTTTCCTCTTCAAAGTGAACCGCCGTATCTATTCTTCATTTCATATAATATAAAACTTGGACAACTATAAGAAGACCATGACGTAAATGAATTGCAAAATAATTCAAAATTTACATAAAAAAACAATATCAAGCAACATTTTAATGATTACTTTGATCAATATTTCAATCAATAATCCTATATTAATTACTTTCAGCTTTCATTTACAGGATACACTGTTCTTCATTAAAATCTATTAGTCTTGTAGGATCGATAAAGAACTACTATGGTGTACTAGGGTCTACTATGGTGAGAGTAAAACACGGACACTAGCATAGTTACGTACACACCACATTGCACTAACTACGCCAGTGTCCGTGTCTTGCCCTCACCCTCACAAAGTGGCTTGTGCTGCGTGTGTCCATCCGAGTCCCTATCTGTCATCTTTGTCTGAGATAGTGTAATGTGGTGTTTATATGGGGGTTAGAAGCTTGACTGATACCCCAAGATATAGGTTAGGAAATAGTTTTATTTCAAGGATGTATATATAATGAATTTTATACCAAATGAAAGCCCGTCAAAAATGGGATATATTGGTACTAAATAATAAGGGTTTTGTAAACTTTATAAGCTCCAACTAAAAAAATTTGAAAAATTCTATACATTAAAAAATGTTAAAAATCTCATATTTTCTATCTGAAAACAAAACATTAAATTTTTTCATAAAATTAACTTTTCTATTACCTTACATGTTTCAAAATATATTCAAGGGATACAACATGGAAAGCTGAATTAAATAAGTGTATTTTATAACATGTATGGTAGTAGAAATAATAAAAAAAGTTAATTTTATGGAAAAATCAAGTGTTTTTTTTTTATATAGAAAATATTGGTTTTTTAACATTTCTTAATGTATAGAATTTTTCAAATTTTTTTAGTTGGAGCTTATAAAGTTTACAAAACCCTTATTATTTAGTACCAATATATCCCATCTTTGACGGGCTTTCATTTGGTATAAAATTCATTATATATACATCCTTGAAATAAAACTATTTCCTAACCTATATCTTGGGGTATCAGTCAAGCTTCTAACCCCCATATATCTACTCCAGTGCAGAGTTTCCAATAGAAAGCTCAGACAAAATGTATCGGTACACTTTGCTGAGGTAAGCAAAGTGTACGTGTACACATTGTTTTTACCAGCAAGATGTACAAAGTGTATTTATGCCGATTTTTTCCAGTATGAAAAACAAAAATAATTCTGATTTCTTCATGAGTAATTTATTAAATACTTGTTAAACAACAAACAAATGAGTGATAAATAAGCATATTATTTCATAATCTAACATATTCATTTACAAAAAGTTTGAGAAAAAAAGTTTTCAATAAACATACAAGTTACTGTGGGAATATTTTCAAATACAAAATCATCAAAATATCAATTATCTGAATCCTCGTATTCATCCTGGTACATATCATCATGGCTTTAGCAAAACTATGAAGAATTTATAGTCATGTTCAATTTTATTCTGCAATCATTACATAACCATCTTGAGCAATTATTTTGATTTTCAATCCAACTAAATTTTTCTGTTGGTGCCAACATTGAATAGCATCAGATCGAAATGGATCATCAGTCAACACTTCAGTATCATAGTCATTAGCGCCTATAAAAACGATGTAACAACATCTCAACAAATATGCAATCGTAACTTATACTCAATGAACATTGGTCTTCATGTTTTCGGCTTTTTATAATTCATTACAATATTATTGATAGATACATTTTGTTTCACATCTTAACCATCCTCATCCTCACCCTCAAATTCTTTTAGCCAATGATAAAGTTATTTTGAAGAGATCGCAAAATAGTGTTATCTACTGTTTCTGAGATTCTAGAATCAAGATGTAAATTATTTTAGCAAAATGTACACTGTACACTCTACTTTTTCGAGCAAAATATAAATCACAGTGTACACAGAAAATTGCAGATGTACAGTACATTTTGTTTATGCAGTGTACACCTGCTATTGGAAACTCTGCTCCAGTGTCCGTATTTTATTCTCACCATAATAGACCCTGATATTTTATGAGTTACTTTGTAATTCATGTTTTTTGAATTACTATGTAATTCATTTACGTCATTCACTGTGATGTGTCAGTCTTTTCGAAGTACTCTCAGCTGACACCATGCGATGTGTGCATCTTTCCTTTTGGTTAATCCTTCTATGGCACTCTCCGCCGGCATTAGATGCCTAGTTCGAATTCGAATATAAATGACGACCCAAATGCATATAATCAATTCGAAAATAAATCAAAACAAAAAAGTTTTTCTAAATTATAATTTACTATTCGAATTATAAGCGGCGACCTATGTTACTTTAGGAAAAAAGGCAAAGAAAAAGCTTTCCTATTTAATGATTGTACAGACTCGGTCAGTGAAAAAAGCTGCTGCTGCAGCTTCTATGAACATTACTTCTTCATTATCAAATGATCTTATCACTTGTTCGTCATCATCCACATCATCTACATCCACATCGGTAACTACACCAGATGATATTCGAAGCAGAAAGTTTAATCGAGGAAATGTTCGTAGCTTCTCACCATCTATACCATGTTCAAGTTTAAATAATACGAAGTGAGCTTTTTTCCTAATCTTTTAATTTCAATTCTTCTTCTCTACTTTGTTTTTCTTTTCGCTTTCAGACGTTCAGTTACAGTGCAATCATCATCCAAATTAACCAGTTCTTCACCAATTATATCTTCACGTTCATCATGGTTACGATAGCCCTGATTTGTTACTCTTACATCCATTGAAATATATCGTGAAACATCCTATTTTAGCTGTCACAAAATTCATGTCATTTTTTGGAAGTTAATGACTCATGACTAACATATAATTCATTACGAAATCCCTGTTTTTTCGATTATCGCTACTTTCTCTGTTACGAAAGCTCCGATTTTTTCGTTACGATAATCCTCTACGTAACGACTTCCAATGCTCCCATTTTTAAATTGTGGAGTATATCTAGAGTTAGAGCCTAAGAGAGCCCGATTTTTAAAAAGCTTTGCAGAAAAATTCTCAAATTCGTGACCAAAAAATCGCTAATTGAAATTGAATAGCTAAGGTTTCTATTTAAACGAAGGAGAAATTCAATCTTTGAATTCTATTAGAATCTAGCTGTAAGTATAAAATCGAAAGAAGAATTGTTTGCAGACTACCAATTGTTGAAAATTAAGATCGCGCAATGAAAATATTCATGTAACTTTAGAAAATAAATAAACATCCTATGATTACTTTTTCTTCTTATTTAGGTTTATGTAAAGAAAAGAAATAATTCATTATGATTAACAGATAGTTTTGAGTAATTTTATAAAGACTTAAAAAAAAAATAAATAAAATTGATTATTTGTATAAAATTTAAATAATTTACACATTCTACTAGTTTTCTATGCATAATCTTAATATATTTCCTCACATATTTTGTATACAAAAATCAAAATTATGACTACTCAAATCGAACGATATAATTGTAAAAGTTGCATAGAATTATAGAAAAATGTTTAAATTATTTTTAGTAAACAGAATCTTTTTTTCTCTTATTAAATACATAATAAAAAGCTTTTCGAATAGAAAAAAAATTATAGATTATTAATTATTTGTTTTCTGAAGTTATGCATAATATCTTTTTAAATGAAATAATTATCATTAAATATATGTTGTAATGTGAAAATATTTTCTTTAACTTTTTCGAGTCTATTTTAAAAATTTGGTATCACAGAGCTCCACGAGTCATGGAACAGATCCTGCCTCGTTCCGTACCACAGAAGATATCATCTCTCATCTTGCACAGCTCTGCGATACCCTCGAAATGATATATATATATATATATATATACTACACCCATCCCTAAAAGGTTAATATTAATTATTGTTTATAGATTTTTCTATTTATCTTATAACTGTTGCATACTATAAACAATTAATCTTTCAATGTTCGTTTTTTTCATGCATTCTATTGTATAATAAACATGTTTTTCTGTCGAATTTTGAATATTTCTAGAAATCTGTAAAATTTAATCAACAAACATCTTTCTAATTGTTATTAATTCAAATATTGTTAATTATCGAAATGTTTTTGTTTATTGATTAATTTAAATAAAAACAAAATAAGTTTAAATGTTGCACAAAAAAGAAAAAATTCGATATATTTATTAAATAAAATTTTAGAAATAAAATGATCATTTGAATAAAACAATTAAATCTTAGAAGAATAGAATAAACATGTCACATTCGTTCGTATTAAGTCAACCAAACTTTTAACTAAAGTACGCTACTATGAATATGTCGACACGTTGATAGTAGTGTATTTTGGTTAAAAAGTTTGATTAACTTTATATGACACTGAAATTCTAATAAAATTCTAAGAATATTCATGCATTTTAATTAAATGTTGACAAAATAAAATCATACTTTTAAATTAATACAATATTTCATTTAATTGCTTTATTAATCAATAAGAATATAATAAAAAAAATGCGGATACCTCGGATTTAAATCCTTAAGTTATGGGTACTTCAAAAAGTGAATGAGACAAATAAATTATCCTAGAATATACGGACCTCAAAATTTTACAGGCAAGTAGTGGCGTAACCAGAAAAAAATCGTAGAGGGAACAAAGATTATCCAACAACGCTTCTAGAGGAGCTCGAGCACTTTTTCAAGTGGAACTGAATCGGCGCTAGAGGGCTCAAAGACTGGTAGAGGAGCTTAGTCTCCTCTAACATCTATCTGGTTACGCCACTACTGGCAAGCCTTTTCTATGAAGACTTGATTTCTATTGGCTACTGCTCAACGAATAGGTTTTTTATGCAAACGGAACTCAAATTCAAGTTCTCCGCCTTAGAAAACGTCGATGTCTAATCTCTGTGATGAGAAGATAGAGTTCTAATTGTGGATCAGTTAGAGAGTAGACAAAAACAGAACCAATTTCCATTTAAGAGATAATCCGCCGGCTCAGCATCTAGGCATTCCTCTCGAAAATTTTAAATTTCTATTTTCTATTTTCATTCTCTTATTTTACAGTTTTTAGTTGAAACTTTACCCAAATAAAGCCCTAAATTAGACTATCTGCTAAAAAAAATCCCGTAGTTTTGGACATACTATTACTGGGATATGAATTCTTCAAAATATCCATGTTTTACAGAATGTCTATCGAAAAACTGACTCTATTTTGGAAAATTCATATCTCAGTGATACTATGCCCAAAAGTAATCAAATTTTTTTATAAGTTAGTCGAATTGAGGGATTTATCTGAGCAAAGTTGCACCTCAAAATTCGAAAATAAGATTTTATGGAAAAAATCAAGGTTTCACGGGGAATTTTAGGTAAAACTTGAATATTTCAGCCAAATCGCAACACGAGGCTATATTCTCTTAGGCTTTTTCTAGTCTACTAGATACGTACTTCTGGGCAAAATATGGAACCAAAAGCAATGAATCGCTTGGAGACTTCTCCTCCTCACTTTTATTAACATTTCAGCACACCCACACTACAGGTATGCATGTATTACGAGATTGTGGAAGATTTATCTCAAAATGCATGGGGATTTATTAAAAAGTCCCCAAAAAATAAGTGCCTGTAACTACTGGATATAGAGACTTTTAATGAAATCAATATATAGGGAAGATTGAAAAAGTGATGTTTAGCAAGGTCATAGGTTAAAGAGAAATCACGACAGGAGTCCCTCGGTATTCCACAGATAAATCATATAGAGGTGATATTTTGTATTTTGATAAGCCATCATACGAGCTTTATTTTGAAACCCTCGAAATTGAAATTGAAATTGAAATTGAAATTAAATAATTTTCCAATAAGTGGCATGGCTGGTCCATTATCAAAAAATATAAATTTTAGGGTTCTAATACACCTTTTTGAAGTCCTTGACAGACTTTATATCCAATTTTTTTTCAAGATCTTTTTATATAGATCGATGCAGTTTTTTATGGGCTTTCTCAAAATGGAATTAGATTTGTGGAATCACGCCATTTTGATACACTTTGGATTGAAATACATGAAAAGATCATCTAACGCAAAGGTGAAATTTTTCAATTGTGAAAATTTTCGAAGACTGAGAATGAGTGACAAATTTATTTCTTCTTATCAGTTTTCTAGAGAATTTTCCTCTGTCGTTTGGACAAATTGCACCTCAAACGGATGAACTAATGATGAGAAAAGTTAAAAATACATGAGGCATTAAAGTTTAGCAAAAAACAAGGGATTAGTGGGACCTCTTAACAGTGTTTTGAGCATAGCCCTTCACAGACTCAATCAAAATAGATCATATTTTTACCGTAAACTTTTCAGTTCATCGTCTATCAAATCAAAATAGAAAATTGAAATTTAAAATTTTCGAGAGGAGTCATGATTCTGCTTAGAATGGTGATCTCGCGAACACTATTAGTTATATTCACAATAGATGAGTCAGTCTTCTTGTTTCTTTATGTCTTATATACCATTTTGTAACTCATGAAATTCTCTATCGAATGGTATATTATACTTTCGCTTTTATTTAACTATTCAAGGAAAAGTTATGTACGAAAGTGTGAATGGATCGATTTTTGTTTTGAAAGGCATATGGAAAAATGAATATTTTTGCAATAACTCAGGAATGACTGCACCAATCATTCTGATTTTCTTCTCTCGACTGAAATATTGACAAGACTAAACTGTGTAGAAA
Source organism: Macrotrachela quadricornifera (assembly GCA_022393335.1). Lineage (NCBI taxonomy): Eukaryota > Metazoa > Rotifera > Eurotatoria > Philodinida > Philodinidae > Macrotrachela > Macrotrachela quadricornifera. The sequence continues at coordinate 844,676 of JAJEKB010021049.1, forward strand.
AATTCATCACGATCGGATGAGTCTTTGAATAGTTATCGTATAAACGGACAGATGGACACATTGACCGATTGTAGAATGTAGCAACTTTTTGAGTTACACAAAAAACGCTGTTAGCGCAATCTCTAAGGGATTAAAATATGAAACACGATCGACTTCCTTACTTACATTGTAAATGAGAAAAGCTTGTCAGCTTAGTCCCTTTGAGGCTAAAATGTGTAACTCACATGTCTTCTTTAGCTTCATTTGAGTAATACAAAATACGTAAAATGAAAAATCTTTAGCAGATGATAATTGCGTTCAAAGGTGATTCGATAGTCAAAAAAAAGATCTTATTTATTTCTGCATTTCGAACAGAAAAGTTTTTATTCTTATTTTATTTATTGGCGCTCTATTGTTTATTTGTCTTGTTATTATTCCCTTTTTATTTATTTTCTTTTTTTAATTTCATTTGTTCTTAAGTTATTTTTATTTTGTGATCATTGATGTTACTGGCAAATAATCCCGTTCTATACATCCATTATATCTACAACAGATCAGAACACTCTTATATATCTGGATAGACTCAGAAACACCGATATTGATTATTCTAAAAAGGTAGAGCTTGATTAGTACATGCTATTTATGTTTGTCATACAATGGCTGTCGCAAAGTAGCACAGCAATAGCCATCATTCTCGGTATCTACCATGTATTTTTTTCTGCACAACAATTAGAAACTGCGCCATTTACAGCAGTCAAAATGTATTTCATGTAGTTAAGTCCTTAAAGAAGACTTTGAAATATTCTAGAACAGTCTGAACCTTATTAATCCCCTTTGGCGCCTTTTTTCGTTGCTAAGGAACTATGGATAAAAAGTTTAATGATTGTTGTTCGTTGTTGCTAGAGGATATTTGCACTCAATGACCTTTAACCACGGTTGCTATGTACTGTAATGGAGAGGGGAGAGCCAGAACACTTCGACTTAAAACTTACACTCTCTATTTTACTTTGTAAAATATGTGAGTTCCACAAAACTCTATCCTGTCTGTCACAGTCCGTGACGAATAGGAAGTGTTGCTAAGAATGTCTGTAAGGGGAGGGGGGAGGAGGCATTACTAAGGTGTCTGTCACGGTGTGTGATGGAAGACGGAGTTGCTAAAGGTGTCTGTAATTGGAGGGAAGCGTTACTAATGTGTCCGTCACGGTCTATGATGTCTGTTACGTCTATGATCGACCGTTGCTATGGATGTCCGTCACGGTAAGTGGGGGAGGGGGGAGGAGGGGGAGGGAGGGGTGGTGGGTTCAAATTTCAACCCCTAAACATTTCAACAATCTCTTTTAGATAGTGTTTCACAAAACACTTGAATATTTTCCGTACGGCTCGAGCAATCAAGCTGGTTTTTTTATCGATGGTAGAGGAATATTCAAAGTTTATATCCATAAAGACATATCTCGAGAGACCTTTCGTTAAGTATCACTATTGATCTCAACAAAAAAAAAATTTTACTTTTTCACAGATGGGAAAAAACAGTATACAAAGTGGCGAAAAAGTCACTCTGCCGACAGAAAGAAATGAATATCTCCACTACGGCTCAGGCAAATGAGCTGATTCTTTTATCAGTGATAGAGATACAGTCAAGCTTTATATCCATAAAGACATTCCTAGAGAAATCCTTTGTTAAGTATATTGTTTTTTTTTCTATCTGTGAAAAAGTAAAACTTTTTTGTTGAGACCAATAGTTCAACTTAACAAAGGGCTTCTCTAGGCATGTCAAGATGGATATAAACTATGAACATTCCTCTTGAATTGATAAAAAACCAGCTTGTTTACTTGAGTCGTAAGGGAGATATTCAAATTTTTTTTTCGTCAGTGAATTTCTGGACACCCGGTAGAAGTATACTGAACATTTCTTTATATTCATTTGTACAGAAATTTCAGATAGTTTATAATTTATGATATCAATTGATTTTTGAAATGAAATGTTAGAACGTTGCTATTGTGATTTATTACAAAATCTTTTCGATTAAGATAAACATTGACAATATATAAAAAAAAACAGAAAAAGTTGTCTTCGTGTTATCAAACAAAAATTAATACAATCATACAGATTATCTTTTGTTATTAAACGATGATATATGACAATTATTGAAAAAAAAATTGAGAAAGAATAGAGATTAAAGTTTTAAAAAAAGAGAAGAAAAATTAAGAATTTCATTGAAGGTCATTTTCAAGAATACAAAGATTATCAATATCATCACTAGCTGTGGTATAAATGCTTTACTAAACAAAAATAAAAGAATAGAAATAAATTTATTTTCTGTATATTATAATCAAGATACAAACTTTTTTTCATTGGTTGATAAATATCATTATAATCTGAATAATCAAACCCATTACAATTATCAATATTAATTAGGAAATTCTTTTCGTTTAATAAAGAAAATAGTTGTTGATATTTGTCAACTTATTCATTTAATTGATTTAATTCATCATGAAGTCTAAAAATAATATTTTCAATTAAAGAAAAACATGTTTAACAGCACACAAATAAATATAACAATAAAATAAACGTACTTTAAATAAATATCTATATAATAAATCCATCTGATTGTTAAACAACTACCTCATACTAGCAGCATACATGTAAAAGCCGAAAAGACGCTTCAACTATTCAACTATTCCTTCAACTATTCGACTATTCAACTATTTCTTCAACTATTCAACTATTCGAATATCCGAATAGTTGAATATTCGACTATTCAACTATTCAACTATTCGAATATCCGAATATTCGACTATTCAACTATTCAATTATTCAACTATTCGAATATCCGAATAGTTGAATATTCGACTATTCAACTATTCAACTATTCAATACATAAAGTTTTCAGCTTTTCAAAATTTTAACTATTCCACTAATTAACCATTCACCTTTTTCAGTATTTAACTAATCCGAGGAAACCGAGAAAGAGGAGGTCAAACCATCGTGAGGCGCAGGCAACGGAGAACAAGTACCGCTTAAGTAGCCGTCGTCGATCCGCACAGCCAAAGTGAGAGTGAGGGCGAACGTAAAAGGTACCCGTCGTCGGTCCACACAGCCAAAGTGAGGGTGAAGGCGAAAGCAAAAGCTAGCCTTCGTCTGTCATCACACCCAAAGTGAGGGTGAGGGCGAAAGCAAAAGATACCCGTCGCCGGTCCGCACAGCCAAACTGACGGAGTATTCCAATATCTCAATAATTCAAAAGTTGAATATCCGAATAGTTGAATAGTTGAATAGTTGAATAGTTGAATAGTTGAATAGTTGAATAGTTGAAGGAATAGTTGAATAGTTGAAGGAATAGTTGAATAGTTGAATAGTTGAATCGGGTTAACGATTATTACACTACTGACCAGCAGAACCTAAGAGAGAAGAAAATTTAACAAAATAAATATCGAAATAATTAAAACATTAAAAAAAATTTTAAAATTTATTTTTCCTCATTTTCATTTAATTATCTAATCTATTCATTTATTTTTTTTACTCACCATTCAGCTTCTTTTTTTACGTTTAATTTGACAATATTTTCCTTTTTGATATTAGTTTAACATTAATGAACGTCGAGGAACAACAATATCTTTAAATAAAAAAATAAAACTTGTTTTTTTTTCTCAATCATATCTCTTATTTTACTTTATTTGATGAAGTACTATTAAATACTTAAATATCTATTTTTTGTGATTGTTCTCATAATGAAATTGATTGTCTTTTATTATTGTCATCAAAACCATCATTTATATGTAAATCATCATAATAAGTTGTTGATGACTTTCTTTTCTTTTAATTATTAGAAATGTAGGAAGATTTGATAAATGACGTTTATACTAAACTTTGTATGTTTTATGTTATATAACTATTATTTAAAATAAATAATTGCTGTTGTAGTAATGATTGTGGACTAGCTGAATGAATAAGTAGTTATTGAGAAGTTGATGATGATGAGTTTTTTCAAAAAACCAATACAAAGATTATTAACAAAATAAAATCATTTATATGAATCTATTTCGATTTAATTTTAATAAGATTTTTCAATACTTTTTATTATTGTTGATCATACTAATATTAAATGATAATTTTGTGATGAACCATTTGTTGTATTTGTATCAGCTAATGATAAAAACATTCGTCTAGCATATGCTAATAAACAATTATCATTTAACCGTAAGAATTACATTGATCTGGTTCTGTTTAATCATGCTAAATATGATGATGATTTTAATGTTAAATCAACATGTGATAATGAAATAAGTTTTTGTTTAGTTTTTATTGTTGTTGATAGTAAACGTAAATAAATAAATTGATTTTTATTAAATATATGTAAATTTTTATTTAATTTTATTTCAATAATTTTCTTTTTGATTGTTTCACAATTACATATATATTTAATATAGCATCAACAACTAAACAACTTCCTTCATATATTTGACCAATTTTTTGTTTATTTTTGATTGATCGTATAAGTATACCATCATATGATGAATCATTTAATGAAACAAATGTTCTCTCCAAACTCTGAAATAAAATAAATATTTTAAAAACTTTTTCATTTAATATTTTACTTATAAATTCCATCGTTATATTTTGCTTTTAATGATGTACCGTGTCGATAAAATATCCATTTGAATAACATTTCTGTTCAGGATGTCAATAAACAAACGTATCTAAATGACAAATTTAATGAAAAAAAAAAACATTTAATTTCTATTTAATTTTCCTCGACTAACATCGAATAGATCTGATAATAAAACTTCTACACAAATAAATCGAAAAAAAATTGAACCACTAATTAAATTAGACATTGTTTCATTAAATAATAATTATTGTCATAATTATCAAAATATACGTTTTAAAATTCCCTAAAAAATCAAAAATTTCTTTTTTTTAAATAAAAGTCCAGTTTTTTTTCTTACTGAACAAACTGTAGATGTGATCTTTGAATTTCAATTCCAAAATTTTTATAAAATTATTTTAATGCAATTCGATTTTCTTCTAAATTTTCTATATTTAATATTCCATCTCGACCAACTTTTAAAATAATGTTTTTGAGATTTTTTATGACATAATATCTGTACAAAATATGTTAATGTTTCACGTAATTATATTAAGCTAAGTAACATTGCACGTAATTTTATTTCACCAATTAACATTTCACGTAACTAGAATAAAATGAATCATCTTACAATAAAAAAAATCATGAAAAATATTTTTACTGTACATTCTTTTTTTTGTTTCTTTTTTTTATTTTTTTTTTTAATTTTTTGTTTTTGTTATTTTTTGTTTTGCTTTTTTGTTCGTCACCTTCTAAAAAGAAGAAACAAAGAACAATGTATGCTTTCTTTTCAAAATATGTAGATATTTCATACTTGTTTACCGCCGAGGCCCGCACCACGCGTATCTTGTTTGATACGGTTGACGACCACGATTGTTACGACCAGCCTGTGTACCACGACCACGATTATTATCACCACGTCCATCACGAGCACCATCAGCATCATTTTCTAGACGTAATGGCCGTACGGTGGCCACTGGAGATTGTGCAGTACGTGGTGAAGCAAGTTGTCGAGGTGGAGTAGTTTGTGACGTGGATGTTGATTGAGATGAAGATTGATGTGGTGATCGAGAACGACGTGTGGATGCACGTCGATCAATATTATGTTGTTCAGGTGGTTCACTAGTTATTAGTTTATTTTGTACAGCAGGCATGACCAAGTTAATGACGTGTTCGAACTGTGTGATGACCTGCTTAAAGTTGTCCATCATTTTATCTTGTTTTTCCGTTATATTATTGAATTTGTCCATCATATTATTGAATTTGTCCATCATATTATTGAATTTGTCCATCATACTATTGAATTTGTCCATCATGTCACTTTGTTTTTCAACTATATTATTAAATTTGTCCATCATTTGATGTTGTTTTTCTACTGTGTTATTGATTTGCTGTATCATTTGTTCATGGACCTAAATAAAAATACAATTTTTTTTTGATACCTAAAAAACCACTTACTCTATTAATAGTTGAAAAAACACTGTCATCATTCTAAAAGAACACAAAACATGTATAATTGATAAGAAAGAAAAAACAAATCTATATCATGCAAAATTAAATTAAGATATACAATGTGCACGTAACTCGAAAGTCAAGCAAAATTTTTTCGTTAATTTTCTTTTATACATAGTTCGATAGAATTCGTCGAGCTCTACAAAACTGAATATATATGGGAAATTTTTAGACTCCTTTTTTTTGATAAAAAAATCAAAAACGAATATTAAAAAAAAAACACATTTTTTTAATGCCTTGTATTTTAATATTTTTATCACAAAAAAGAGTCGAAAATTTTTTCATATGTACAGTTTTGTAGAACTCGACGAACTTAATCAAACTATGTGAAAAAATCAATGAAAAAATTTTCCTCGATTTTTGAATTATGTGCACTGTAAAAAAAACATGCAAATATTAATTTGAAATAGTTTTTACTTGATTATTTAAAGGGTCAAACATTGTGTAAAATTCAAAAATAAATGTAAACCTTTTTGGACAATAGAAAAAAATTAAAAATCTAACAAAGCAAAACAGATTTATATGTACCATTACAACAAAAAAAACCAATCATGAATATATATATATATATATGGATATGTAAGGAGATCAATTATATGTAGGGGAGAAAGGTTACGAAAGAAGTAAGAATACTGGCTATAAGCAAGTGCATTATCATCCAGCTAAAAAAATTACTTACTGTTTTTTTAGTTAATTTACACATTTTAGTCTAAAAATACAATATAAAATTAGAGGTTTCTCAAACATTAAAAATAAAATTATTGTCGTTTTTTAGCGGCATGAGCATCCCACGTCTCAAATATTTCGAAATTTTTAGTAGTAAAAGATCTTTGATCGCAAGTTCTAATATTGTTATAAGAAGAAGACAAAACTTACTTACAAATTAATTGGTGGTGATGATAATGATAAATCTGAAAAAAAAATCTTTTAGTTTGAAAAAAAATATATAGAAATAAAAAGACAAATAAAATATTCATTTATTTATTCGAATCAGATATCATTATCTTTTCTGTTTATAATTGAGTCAAGTGATCATATCAGGCAAAACAAAGAAACAAAGGTATCATATTATATCTTTTGTTTCTATCAATTTAAACAAAGTCAGATCTAATAATTAGTCGACAAAAAATGACAAACTATAAAAAATTGTCCAAAGATGGCGCTAGTGACCAATTTATAGTTCAACTTCTTTATTTGAAGAGACAAACAAAGTATGTCCTTAATTACATTTATTTTACTTTAGTTGAAAAAAATAATTCACATAGTATTTATATCTTTCAGTTCATTTTATATGTTATCCCTTAAATGTAGCGGTTTTTATTTTAGATTATTGTAGAAGATTGATTTTATCTCATCTTTTGTCCATAGACATACGCCATCAAATAATTTTCATGGATTTTCTTTCTCATTCTTCATGAAACTAATGATGATCTCATTTATTGGAATTTTAAAAAATTAATTTAATTTAATTTAGTTATTTTATTTACAATAATTAACCACAGAATTAATTTAACGTAATACAATTATTAACTATTTTGAATAAGAAGAAAAATAACGAATTTTTGTTTTAAATAACATTATATCGTATCAATTTAGAATTAAAATCAAATCAAATGATGTTTATCTTATATTCATATGTTTGTTTTGTTTGATTTTATTTGAATTTATATAACCAAATTAGATTATTAAAATGAAATAGTTCAAATCAGAGTTGCCGGTCTGACCTGGTAGTCTGCCAGGCGCCTGCAGACCACCAGGCCAGGTTGCCAGGTCAGGTCAACTTTTGAGATATTAGCTTGGCCTACTCCTGTCTGGATCAGATTAAGCCTGGCCCGCAGGCCAGGCCAGGCCAGGCCGAAGTTTTTAGCCTGCAGGGCATCGATTCTAAGTTTTTGTGTATTGATCGATTCTGATTAGAGATGGTATTGTAAGTTCACAACACTTTGATGAATTTAATAAAGTTCTATTTACTTCAAACTGTGATAATCAAAGTTAAAATGTGACGCTTTAACTCTGAGATGATTATTCGTCATATGTTCTGATTTCTATCTTTCCATCCTAGCCTTGAACACAAATGGAATTGTAAATGTATTACTTCACTCTACACTGTGATAAAAGACATTAGTGTATATTACTGATGTCAACATATCTCATCCATTCTAGTTTAGCTTCAACTACGAATGTTGAAGAACATACTTAACTCCGAACGTGTAAGTTCACTCAAAATAGTACATATATTTTGGATGATGGATAGTCCTTATTCACTAATTTATTCCTTGTTTGTAATTTTACATTGGTTTATGACTCAGCTAACATGTGACACAATAGATAAGGGAAACAAATACAAAATAGGAATGGAGCTGACTAGCAATGCAATTCAACTTGGTATCATTCGGTAGACGAAGAAAAAACGATGTTTCTTAATGACATTAGTAGTATTTTCTATTTTTTGGTTCGTATGATTTTTTTTTCTGACGATACATATTTTTAAAAATTTGTGGAGTAATGCTGCTGGAATGAGAACTGATTTGCAAGTATGGTTCTTTGCATAGATAATACTGTATTTTTTGTGTAGTTTTCTATGTTTTGATTTTATATTTGGTGGAAGAGCTAATCATTTTATTATCTTCATTGAGAAGAACTGAATATATGATTGAGATTAACGTTAGGGAACAAGGAACATATCTGATGCATATTATGCAATTGTTCCTATAAATCCAGTAAAAAATTCCGTAAATATAGTCTATTCTCTCTGCCATCTGCAGGCCGAATAGTTTATTTTGGCCTGACTTCACAGAAGAGCAGGCCAGGACAGGCCGGAAAAAGTGACCTGTTGGAAGCTCTGATTTTAATAAGATAAAAAATAACAAATGAATTTAAAAGAAACATGTTGTTAATTAATTTGTAAGATGATAAAAGAGAAGAACAACCAATTAATCAATCGAACGAAATCATCGAATGATATTTTACTATAATAATGCAAAGATTTTCATGCAATTAAAAATCAATTATGTAGATTTCAATGTCTTCAGAAGCAATTCTATATTCCGAACATAAAAAAATGGCATAACAATTTGTTCTGAATTGTGGAAAAAAATTGCTTCTTTTTTTCGTTCTTCAAATAATAGTTGATAAAAGAGAACGACGATTTCTTTATCCTTCTTTCAATTGAATGTTTGGATTTCGTGATGATAACAAAATACAAATATATTTCTTTTTCATTGATAAGAAAAATCTGATAAACTTTAAAGAGAATACTCATGAGATATCATCAACAAATCGAAGTATTCGTCAAAATTTAGTTTTTTAATTTGATATTCTCATCTTATTCAGTATCATCTAAAGCTTATAAATCGAAATTTTTAATGCATTTGGTGGATCTGATGAAAAGTTAGCTTAATTTTACTTTCCAACAATCACGAAGATATTTAAAAAGTATTATCAAAAATTGTCTTTATGAAGAGTTGAGTTTTTTCAGATAAAAACAATAAACGAAATTTTTCATGTAATATACCAAAAAGATAGAACATTGAATATTGAACAAAATTACCTATTTATGTAGTATATTTTCATGGACTAATGCAGAATTATTTACCAAATACTACTTAAAATATTTATCTAAACAAATGATAAAATTATTTAAAAACATAGTTAATTTATTGCATTATTTAAACATAAATAGTAAAATATAATGCTATAACACTAGATTTCATATTAAGTAAAAGCTGTAGAAAAAACTTATAAGAGCATAGAAGTACCAAGAAGTGCAGAAGTACGCTTTTCCCTATTGAGAAACATTATAAAAATATTACAAAAGGATGTTAAAACAGATGGAAAATATTTTACTAATATAATAATTTGTAGCATTCAAACGTATTTTTCTTGTTATTTACAGAGTATCTAATAAACATCTGAAGAAAATTTATTTGAATATCGGTTCTTTATTCCTTGGAATTCTGAAGAGTTCTGATTTTTGAGTGATCAGATAATGGATGAAATTCGTATATGTAATCAATTAGCATAAATGAAAGGAAAACATATTGTGAAAAATGGAGTAATTAATATTTATCAACCATACTAAACTATGTAATTATGTAATAGTTTTTTCAGAGTTCCCTTCTTTTTACATCAGTCTTATGTGGATAAAAAAGCTTTGCATTTTTCAAGGTTATTTTAGAGGCTTGACACAAATGACAAAGATTCCTGTGAGAAAATATCCAACATAAACGATAGTAAGAAATACTTAATACAAACTCGATAGAAGGTTCAGAACAATAGAGAATAATACCATACATGGACGTTCTTTTTAGATAACTTCATTCTGTATTTTGTTAGTATCAATAAAACATTTGAATATGACAGTTCAAAGAAGTAAGTTATAATATATAAATTATTTAGATAATAATTTGTCGAGATTTATTTTTTTTAGAGTTTGAAACCATACAAGAGATATTAGCCATTAACAGACTTATAAGAGCTCTTTTATTTTCATTTTTAATCTATCTTTTTCTCTAATTAATGTTCGTTTTCATTTTACTGTAAGCTTTTCCACTTTCTATTTCAAATAAAATATACTTTGTACAGCACATATTGACCTTATTTAATAGAAAATGCCCACATAATCAATTCTTATTGAAAACCATTAGCAGTAAACTAAGACATTGAAAATGTTAGCACATAGTACAAGCGAATCATGTTATTATACGTTCATTTCAGAGCTCGAACTCAGATCTCATCAAGTTATTTTAAAAGAATTGGCCACAGATCAGGTCAAGTCAGTAGTCTGAACATTTTACAAATGAAAAAAAGATATTTTGGATGTTTTTTTATGGGAAGTACTATCAAAAAGCGTGAAAAGCTTGATAGAACAAGAAAATATATCACATATCCTTTTATTTACCTTCAACGTTTTTGCCTTATTGACATGAAATAACAATATGTAGCTGGTACAATATCTATTAGATGGTGGTAATTCATCAGCAGCAAATACAGCAGCTGCTCTCTTTCAAGCTTATGAACAATTTAATTCAAAATCAACAGCAATTCCTTCAATTAATAATCAACAACAAATTAGAAGATAAACTTTTTTACTTATCTATATGATTTATGCAACAAGTCGACATATTAAAAATGTTCGATTTATTGGTCTTACTCATCCAGGTAATTGAATTTTATATTTTAAATAACATTTGAATTGATGATTAAAGGTATAACTGGTTGTGCTCGATCTCATGAATTATTATCTCAATGGAATAAACGTGAAAAAGATTTAGTTAATCAATGTGCATATTCATATAATAAAGCCACAACTAAATTTGCAAAATTATCAATCGAAAAAGGTGCTTGTTTTGATCGATTGCAGTCTGAAGATAATAAAAATAAATGGAAAGAAAGAACAAATGAAGGAGCTAGAACAATTCCATCTCGTGAACATGGAAGAAATAATGATATCAAAAGTATTTCACGTGATTCAAGAGTTTATTTACCTGTTTATGTTAATGGAGCTAAATTAAGTTTAAGTGATATCCATTTTTCACAAGGAGATGGAGAAATTGCATTTTGTGGTGCTATCGAAATGGTTTCTTTTTTTATCTTTTATTTTTATTTAAGTTATTTCTTTATTTTCAGAGTGGCCGTGTTGATTTACGTGTTCATATAATTCGAGATGCAATGCCTCGTTTATCAATAACAAATCCAGTCATTCAATCAGATCCAGTTGAACCTCATTATTCAAATTATTTAACATTTCAAGGAATATCAGTTGATGAAAACAATAAACAATATTTTTTAGATGCAACATTAGCTTATCGACAAGCACGTTTATTTGCAATTAAATATTTAACACGTTTTGGTTATTCAGAAGAAAAAGTTTATTGTTTATTAGCAGCTGCACCACCTATTGAAGAACGTATTGAATCATTTGTTAATATTCCAAATATTTGTTGTACTCTTTCATTACCAATTGGTATTATTCCATTTGATGTTACTCCTGAAGCTGCACCACAATTTAATCAAAAAGTTGATAGAGAACAATTACCTAAAACATTATCATGAACAAAATTCTTTTTTTTTTTGTTTTGTTATTCTCTTCATCCGTAAAAATAAAACGGTAGAGATTAAAATAAAAAGTTGAAGAATTTGATGTAAAATAGTAAGATGTTCATTGATATTAATAATATGTTATTTGAGTTTTGATTCTAAATGAAGAGTAGAAGGGACAAAGAAAAAAGAATTATTAAATCAAACAACATAAATGAATATCTATATTTATTTGAAATATAAAACACTTATTAAATCCGAAAAAATTCTATTTCAGGCAAGTTATGAGATATGATGATATTAATTTGTTTATCAGAAAATATTTTTCGATTTCATGACATTGTTTAATCTTTGGATAAGATAATAATTAATGTATAATTGCATAAGGAAAATAATCTGATAGAGATTTTGAATAAATTTTTTCTTCACAGTAAAAATTTCGTTTATTTTGGCACAATTAATTCGTGTTGAATCTCTTTTAAAATTGTTTGTTACTTTTTCTAATAATTTATAATAAAAATAAAGACGAATATTATTATTAAAATATGTATATCTATTCAATAAAAATTCTTCTAAATAATCATCATGAACTTCACTCATATCAAGTGTAATAAGATGGTTATATTTAATAACTGATGAATTATGAGATTGCTTAAGTTTTTGTGATTGATGATTAATCAAAGATAATTCTTCCGTAAATGGAAAAGATTGAGAAAATCGCGTAAAAAATTCATATTCAAAAGGATGTTCATCATATTGGATTGGCACGAAACTTTTTGCGTTTTTTTTAAATTTTATTTTTATTTTTTAACTTCAAGATTACAACCAACTTTCAACAATATATGCTTCATCACTATCTATGACTTGTCACCAGCGCTCTGGTAGAGAAAGGATCCTTCGTTCGTAGACGTCCTGAGGGTCTTGGTTGAAGAAGTTGGGAAGGTCCATTTTGAGGTCGTTCTCGTCTTCGAATTTTTTCTCGCGTAGATGATTGAGCAGATACCGCTATAAGTGGTAATCTATGGGAGCTAAGTCTGGAGAATAAAGTGGATGTAGAACCGTAATCCATCCGAATTCCAATAGTTTTTCACGCGTCGACTTTGCAATATGGGGTCTGGCGTTTCATGCAAAAAATAAATTGTATCCTGCTTTTCCTTGAGTTTTACTGCAACTCAATTGAATTATTGGCCATAGATATCAGCAGTGATGGTGCAGCCAGCAGGAAGAAGTTCTCAATGAATAATCCCTTTTACACCCCACCAAACGCTCAGCATAGTCTTCATTTGATGAAGGTCATTTTCGGGCGTTGGTACATCGCTTTGTCCAGCTCCCAGAAACTTGTCGCTTGTGCATGTGATTAATATACGTCACCCACTCTTCATCACTAGTAATAAGATTAAGGAGCCATTGATAGTTGCGATAAGATTCAGGTTTACTTGACTTTTTATTTTAAAACAAAAATAAAAACAAACAATTCTTTGTTCTTTTTTTTTTCTTGAATAGAAATTATCTGTTCAA